>JAQZBX010070019.1:0-15487 GCA_029593785.1 Cabassous unicinctus
GCTTATTGTTATGGGGTGCCTACATGTTGCCTCCTGAGAGCCTCCTTGTTGCTCTAATGTGGCCTCTCTTTAAGCCAAACTCCGCATATAAATGCATTACCTACCTCCCAGCATGGGACATGACTCCCATTGATGAGCTTCCCTGGCAATGAGGGATTACTCCTAAGTGCCATCTGGCAAAATGACTGAAAAAAGACCTCGAATAAAAGGGGGGAAATGTAAAAACAAATGAGTTCATTTAGATAAGAGACTTGAAAGTGAACCAGGAAGTCATCCCAGAGGTAATGCCTATGCACTTCTCAGTAGGAACTCATAGGCTTCCAATGTGGATATCACCACAAATAGAGGGGCTCCAGAGGGGTTTGGAGACACTCAGGTCAGATATCAGTGTAGATAGCACCAAAGTTTCATGCCTTATCAGTGGGCCCTACTTTGGTATCTCTGCTCCTGAGAGTGACACAGTTAGACTTAAATATGTCTTCCCTGCACAGGGTCCATCTGTCCCTTCTATTCAAACCTATATGTGGTGCTGGGGTTTGTAGGTGTACTTCCAGAGACTAGAGTCTTTGGGCTGTCCATGTGCCAGCTGTGCCCGGAATCTTGGTGGAGCTGCAACTTCCACTCTACAGCTCAATGGACTCACCCAGGACACCTGGTGGGGAGATGATGATGGACAATGGCCATCCCAGGGAATGGAGAGAGTCTGCAGCTGCAGTCAGGATAATCCATGGGATATAAGCCCCCTCTCACTTGGAGGTGGAGTGGACATCACCATCTGAGACTCCTCAGGATAGGGGGAAGAGGTATGGACTAGAGTGGACTTACTGTTATTCTGTTATAGACATATTGTTATTCAAACAATGGAAGAAATTACAAAAGTAATGTGGAGCCAGTGACAACTGGATGCTTTGGGGGCAGGGAGATGGAAAAACAGTTGTAATACAGGGGCTTTTTCAGGACTTGGGAATTATCCTGAGTGACATTGCAATGACAGACATAGGCCATTTATATCATATAACATGTATAAGTGTGTGGGAGAGAGTGTGGTCTACAAAATGTGAACTACGGTCCATGCTTAATGGCAAAGCCCCAGGCTGTGTATATCCATTGCAGGTGATGTGCCACACTAATGAAGGATGTTTATGTGGGAGGTTGAGGGAGGTGTGGGAGGTGGGGCATATGGGAATCCCTATAATTTTTGTGTAATATTAATGTAATCAAAGTATTTTTAAAAAAATAAAAAAATTATTATTAAAAATAAAGAAAATTTAAAAATTAAAAAAAAACACATCATGGTATTGGCACAAGTACAGACATATCAACCAATGGAACTAAAATGTGAATTCTGATATAGATCCTCACATACAGTGTCATCTGATATATGACAAGGCCAGCAATCCCACTCAACTGGGAGAGAATGTCCTCTTCAACAAATGGTGCTTGGAGAACTATATATCCATCTCCAAAAGAATTAGATAGGAACACCATCATGCACCTTATAGAAAAATCAATCAAAGATCTAAATATAAGAGCCAAGAACATAAAGATCTTGGAAAATAATGTAGGGAGGCATCTACAGGACCTTGTAATAGGAAATGGTTTCACAAACCACACCCAAAGCATGAGCAGTGAAAGAAAAAATAGATAAATGGGACATTCTCAAAATTATAATCTTTTGCATGTCAAAGAAGTTTGTCAAGAAAACGAAAAAACAGCCCATCCAATGGGAGAAAATATTTGGTAACCATATATCTGACAGGAGCCTACTATCCAGAATTATGAATAAATCTTATATCTCAAAAACAAAAAGACAAGGAAATCATTTACGAAATAAAGAAGTTAATTGAACAGACATTTCTTGAAAGAAGAAATACAAATGGATGAAAAGCACTTGAAAAAAAGCTCAACATAACTAGTTATTAGGGAAATACTAATCAAAACTAGAATGAGATACCATCATACATCGATTAGACTGGTGGCCATTTAAAAAACAGTGGACAAGTGTTGGAGAGCCTGTGGAGGAATGGCAACAGAGCTGGGTGTTAATGATGGCTATGTAGTTTAAATGGTGACAGATGGCCATGAAATATTCATAGGTTATCACAGCCAGAAGGAAGTCATCTAACCCTTTAAAGAGCACAAAAACGTACATCTGGGTGAGGCAGTCTACATAGGTTATGATTCTAATCTGTGGCTTTTGTTTCACCAGCCTCTTTGTCATGGATGTGAAAGTTAAACAGATTTCTATAAAGGAAAGTTTGGAGAGGAAGTAGTATATGATCATGTGGAG
Organism: Cabassous unicinctus; assembly: GCA_029593785.1. Taxonomy (NCBI): domain Eukaryota; kingdom Metazoa; phylum Chordata; class Mammalia; order Cingulata; family Chlamyphoridae; genus Cabassous; species Cabassous unicinctus. Next base: position 2,291 of record JAQZBX010070019.1, read on the forward strand.
TTGGTAATCAGTGATGGTGACCAGGATGATGAGCAGTTTACAAAACATGGTGGTCAGTTACATGGAAAGAAAGAGGTCAAAGAAAAAGACTGCAATTCTTGTTCTTCTGAAAATCCCCAAAGAATAAATTGTGAAATTCATGCATTATTTCCTGGTTCCATGTGCTTGATGTGACTTATCAGAAAGAAAGAAAGAACATGACTAATTTTCAAATGAACATCTATTACTAACTGTGGCAATTTTGCATACATTATGAATTCCAAAAGTAGATATTGAACTGTGTTTGTAAACTGGTCTGTTCCTCTGGGCATTTTAGATTGCATTGGATTCAGAAGTTTCACTTTTACTTTATTAAATCAAGAGTTGGCTTTTATTTGTTGAAATCATTAGGGTGATTTGGTTTGAGTCCCCACTGCCCCACTTTGTGGGTTATATAAATGGTGGTTAAATCAAAGACAGGGAAGGGAATATATGGAGAAGGAGAAAATGAGAATTTATAGGTTTTTAAAAAAATAATATACCTTTTTATTTTTTTAAAAAGATACTTAGTTTCATAAATGTTACATAAAAAATATGGGGGATTCCCATATTCCCTGCTCCCTCCCTCTCACACATATTCCCACATTAACACATCCTTCATTTGAGTGGTAGACTTGTTACAATTGATGAAAACAATTTGGAGCATTGCCACTAAGCATGGATTATAGTTTATATTATAGTTTACACTCCCTTCCATGTAATTTGTAAATTATGACAGGATATATAATGGCCTGTATCTGTCATTGTAAAATCATTCAGGACAATTCTCAAGACTCAAAAATGCCCTAATATTACACCTATTTTCCCGTCTGTTCCCTTCAGAACCTCCAGTGACCACTGCCTCCACATCAATGATAACAGTTCTTACATTACTAGAACAACAATAAGTCTATAGTAGAATAACAGTAAGTCTACTCTAGTCCATTGTTCATTCATCAATCCTGAGGATTCCAGGATGGTGATGACCACTCTGCCTCTAATTAAGAGGGGTCTTAAATCCCATGTGGTAGATGTATGTGACTTTTGCTTGCCTTTGCAGGCTGTCTCTGCTCCTTTGGGCGGTCGTTGTCCATCTTCATCTCCTTTTTATTTGTCCTGGGTGAGTCCAATGAAATTGAGATTAGGTGTTGCAATGTTGTTGAGATTCAGGGCCCAACTGGCACATGGAAAGCCCGAAGATTTAAGTTTCTTGGACATACACCTATACACTCTAGTACTAATTATAGGTTCAAATAGAAGGAGCAGAAAAGCTAAGTGTAGGGAAACCACAGCTGAGTCCAACTCTGTCACACTGGGGATCAAAAACTCCAAAGTAGGACCCAAAGGCAGGGTGCCAAACTCCTGAGTTGTCTGCCATGCATATAGTGTCTAGGTGTCTCCACTTGAGGCATACACTTCCTTAAGTGTAACCTCTGGAATGACCTCCTGACTCACATTGACATCTCTTAGCCGTATAAACTCATTTCTTTTCATCCTTTTCCCCTTTTAGTCAAGGTCTTTCTCCATTTACATTGCTAGTTGGTGCTTGGTAGTAAACTCTCAGTGCCAGGGAGGCTCATCCCTGGGAGTCATGTCCCACACTAGGGGGATATGCTGAGTTAGGCTTAGACAGAGGCCACTTTTGAGCAGCAAGGAGGCTCTCAAAAGGTAAATATTAGGCATCCTATAATACTAGTTTAAGTTTTAATTTCAAAAGTAAAGTTTCATAAGTACTGTCATCACTGTTAAGGGCCAATCAATGGTCCATCTTTCTTCATTAGTCACTGCCCCTGTACTTTGGGGATTCTTTTTTTTTTTTTTAAAGATTTATTTATTTATTTATTTATCCCCCCCTTGCTGCTTGTGCTTGCTGTGTCCATTTGCTGTGTGTTTTCTCCGTGTCTGCTTATCTCCCCCTTGCTGTGAGGTCCCGCTGCATCAGCCCACAGCGCCGCGGGGGCTGGCCTGCCCTCACAAGGAGGCCCCGGGAAGTGAACCCGGGGTCTCACACATGGTAAACGGGGGCTCTATCGATTGAGCCACACCCGCTTCCTTTTGTGAGGTCTTGCTGCATCAGCCCACCGGGCTGCGCGGGCCGGCCTGCCCTCACAAGGAGGCCCCAGGAAGCGAACTTGGGGGATTCTTGCTGTCTTATTAGAGAATATGGCAGAGCTCACCAGGATTGAAATTTAATATTCTTTTGGTTATTGTTTGGACCTCCACTTACCTTGACAATGCTCCTGAACACTTGAATACATTCATATGCCTTATAGTTATGCCTCAGGTGAACCTCCTCCCATGCATCCCCTATCTCTGACACCACACACCACTGATCTTCCCCTGCTACAGTTGCAATCATTCTGTGATCAAAAACTTCTTCAAAATTGAAGGCAACAAACAATGAGTAAAATTATTAAGAAAATGATATAATATTGATACTTTAAAAATAACAAGTGAAATACATTTTTGTAAATGAAATAAAAAATAAACAATATAAAACAACAAATTGATATTATTTCTTTCATAACTGTAAGATCTCTTGTTTTATATGTACAGTGACATTTTCTTCTGTTTATTTCTCCAGTGTGTTATTTTTTTCGTTTTGTCTTCAAGAAAGCTTTAAGTTACAGAAAAGTCATGTACAGAATATAGGTAAATTGTATATATCCAACATCCTCCCTGATTTCCCCTATTAATAATATTATATGTGTGGATGGTACATTTGTTATAATTGTAGAAATATTGAAACATTGCTATTAGCCATGGTCAATGGCTTACATTAAGTTTTACATTTTGACCATAAAATTTTATAGATCTTGATGAAATTTAAAATTGTCTGTATCCATCATTGCAAGATCATTTAGTACAATTCCATCATTATTGATGCTAGAGCCCTTGGGAGACAGCTGAGCCATTCACATAATGGTTTGTAGCTGAAGAGACCAGGGTGCTGAACAGGTGAAAAAGTCCAGAAAGAAATGAGCCCTGGGTAGAGAGAAAGCCTTACACTAATCTACAGCTGAGATAGAAGAATTTGGGACCATGGAGCCTTAGGAAGAAGAGGAAAGCTGAACCCACGCAGAGCCCAGCAACCATCTTGCTTCAACACATGGCAACAGACTTTGGTGAGGGAGGTAACTTACTCTTTATGGCCTTGTACCTGTAATCTTCTACCCCAAATTAATATCACTTATAAAAGTAAATAGATTTCTGGGATTTTGCATCAGCATCTCTTTGGCTGGCTAATTCAGGAACCCATCTATAATTTGTATTTTGGAGTCAGGAAATTAATTTCTGGATTTGTTTATCAAATTTAAACCTAGAGTGTCATCTTTGATTAGCAATTGCTCCCCTACTTTCAAAATATTCCCCAATCTGTCATACATAGTAAGATTTTTATTGAAATTCTTTTATTAATTTTTGGAGTAAATATTCAGTCCAGATATTCTGCAGACCCTGACTAGGAAATGAGAATAATGTGCTGAAAACAAAAGTTTCATGCAAGCAAATGATGGGGAAGAAAATAAGCAAATAAAACCATATCCATATAATATGTCATATGGTGCTAACTGCTAAAATTAAATGAAAGCAAATAAAATTGAGAAGTTCAGAAAGCAAGCTCAATATTTTGTCAAGGCCAGCAAGATGGGGAAACATTTGAAGAGACCTCAAAGCAGAAGTCAGGAACCACAAGGATATCAGACATTTCTGACCAGCAGAAGGATTGTCCAGGGCAAAGGACCTAAGGAAAGGGCTTTATTGGATGTGCAAAGTCAATAAGTTATGCAGATTGGCAGAGGGTGAGTAAACGGGAGAGGGGTGAGAGATGGTGTCAAAGAAATTTAAGGACAATTATGCCCCCCGATAATGAAACTTCAAGACATGGGGAGTCCCTTATCTACATGTTGTATTGGTGCACTTTATTAAGATGGTTGCAAAGGCATATTAGTCAGGGTTCTCCAGAATACCAAGACAAGCAGGAGGTGATAGAAAGATAGACAGATTGATAGATAGTTAGATAGAAAGATAGATAACAGATAGATAATAATATATACAAGCTTGTACATATCTATGTAAATATTAAGAGATTCATAATAATAGTATTAGGCTCACAAGAGCATGGGGATTGGTGAGACTAAATTCTGTTGTGCAGACAAGTCAAAAACCCAATTAAAGGGAATGTTAAATATCCCCTACACAATCTGCACAATGGAAATTTCATTGAATGTGATGATGAAATTCCAAGGAGTAGATGAATGCCTGAAGTAGAAATGGAATTTTTTTTGTAACTAATAAAATCCTCAGTGTTCCATTTAAGCCTCCACTCATTGAATGAGAAGACTCCTGTCATTGCTGAAGGCAATCTCCATTGTTGATTGTAGATGCAATTAGTCATAGATGGAAGTAACTGACTAATGATTTAAATCCATCTAAGCAACACCCTCACAGTAAGCCATTCCAATGCTTGCTTGAGCAAACAACTGGAAACCATAATTCAGAAAAGCTGGCACATGAAATTAACTATCACAATCCTCACTTAATAAACGTATCACACATACACCACTCTTAAATGACATTTAATTTCTAAATAAAGGCAATAATACAGACATACTTTCATCTAACATAATTTTTTTTTCATATAGTAAATAAACTTTATCTCTTCTTCCAAGATGATGATGCTAACAGTCACAGGTCCGCATACAATACAGTTTTGTATTGGCTATTTAGAATTTACAGTAGTATTTTTTCCTCTGAAAAATATAAGTACAAAAGCTAAATAAACAATAAGGTACTGCCATTTGAAGTTATCAGATGTCATAGCTTAAAGAATTAGTCTTTAGCAAATATTCAACAGATCATTCTGGATAAATAGTCAATTAAAAGCTCTAATTTATCAGAAAAAAATCCACTAAGTTTCACCTCAAATTGTACTGCACAAGTCTTTAAAAAAAATCACCCTAAAAATAACTAGGAAAGGCAAGCAGTTCTTTAAAAGAGGGACAAAGAATGGAAGAAAGAAACATTAGGTGACTCCATAAATCAGGTTAAGTTATTCAAAATATCTTTTAAACAACATAAAACTAACATAATTTAACTGACCTGCATACATGAAATGCACTAACACTTCCCCAGAAGAGTATTCCAAGAATTTAGGTAATATTAATTATTATACTTTATATCTTGAAACTTAAATATTATAGCATAAAATGAGTACAATTTATTTAAATTGATATAGGGATAAGGGAGAGACAAAATAGGATATTTGCTTGATGTGTATATACAAACATACCCATAGAAAAACAAGTGAGAAATAACTCCTAATTTCTGTAACTGGTTATGTGGTCCTAGCTCATATTAAAAACTACCTGCTTCTTCTTTCCATTCCATATTCACTGTACACTAAGCAAGCACCTCAGCTGGTCATGGCTCTTTTCCTGGTTTAGTGATCCAAATCTTGAATCTTGACAGAACTGCTTGGGTTGCATTTTTGCAGTTTTCTGTTGACTTCAACAATAGGGCATGTAGTATTAAGAAATGCCCTATATTCAGGTTCACTCACTTCAGTCAGTAGAGTAACTCCCTTCTTTTTTGATTCAGAGGCATGAGGAGCCCAAAGTATTCCATTGACAATCTTTTCCTCCAGTTCAATGGAAACATTGTTCCGTATCCTGGTGAGATCACTCTTCCTTTTGTAAAGAAGACCTCTACACCAACAGAGCATAAGGTCAAAGAAATAGGAAACTAAAGTTTTCTAGTAAATCAAGAGGGATAATATAGTGAGTTGTGCCAACGCATTTACATACCTTATTTCCTGAACCTGTGAATCTTACCTATGGGAGAAACAATACCATATAGTGTATACTGATTTAGAGCCTCCTGGAAAACATTGCCTAGTACTGCAAGGTATTGCCCCCCAGCTACTAGAATAATTGGGTCTAACAAAGTCGATTCCAATGTTCTATCAAGGCAGCTGCTTCAGGATGATGTGAGGCATGATAAGACCAGTGAATTCCCTGAGGATGTGCCCATTCCCACATTTCATTTGCTGTGAATTTTGTTGCTTCAGGTGGATAAGCCATTCTGGAAACCCACAGATGGTAGTTTCACAAAAAATATTGCATGGAATGAAGACAAATCCCTATCTGTTCCTGTAAGAAAAAAGCACTGTCCCTTCCATTATCAAAGCAGTCCAGTGTATACAAATGGCCTCCAGGTAACAGGCTGATCACCTGTATGTATGGTACCATATCAGGGACTGAGTGTTGGTCTCTGCTGTTGGCAGATTGGGCAGCAAGCTAAGGCTCATCTAGCTAGGCCAGCTTTGGTGAATGAAAATCCATGCTGCTGAGTCCATAACATAACTTCAATCTTTACCACCAAGACCGCTTTGTTCATGAACCACTGGGCAATGACAGAAAAAATTATCTTGTCCACAGATTATTAAAATTCTCCTCTGGAAAAGTCACTCTCTGGTAAGCATTCACATGGGACACAAATACCTTCCTGAATTTTGCTCATCCAGCAAGGTCTAGCCACATGCTTCTACCCAAAACCTCTTGGTCACCAATTTTCCAATTATGTCTCTTGCAAATCCCTGATCATCCAGTCAATGCTGGCCACAGCCCAGGAACCAGTATACAAATGATACATGACTGGCCATTTCTCCTTCCAAGTAAAATGAAAAAACCAGTTGCACTGCTGGAAATTCTGCCTACCTCACTGGGAGGATTTCCCATTACCACTGCCCTTTAGTGATGACATAGAAAGGAGCTGTAGTGATACATCGGTCCACTTATAGATAATATCTGTATATCATGCAGAACCATTTCAAAACTAGACCCAAATTTTCCTCTCTTAGTCAATTAGTCATAGGGATCTCCCCATAAGTCCATCACTGCTGCTTGGGAAAGAGAGAGCAATGAGGCAGGAATGGGGGCACGGGCATTTGGGCTAATTCCTCCTGCAACTTACTAGTGCCATCAAGGCAAACATGACCCAGATCTCATATACAACACTTCCATTTGATGATAGAGTGTTTCCTTGCACAACCAACATTATGGGATCAGAAAATACCTAGTTTAATAGGGTCTCATGGTAACTTGATTGGCCCATGGTTAAGCAAGTGTTCAGCCTCTACTAATACCCAGTAGCAAGGTAAATGGTCATTCTCAAAATGAGAGTAGTTTTCTACAGAGGATAACCAGGATTTCCTCAACATTCCTTGGGGTCTGTGTTGTGATTCTGCCATACTGTTAAGGAAAAGACTCGAAACAGCCTCTCTATTTGCCAGGGAAACTTGCAGCACCATTGGATAATATGATCCAAGTGGCAGAGTAGCTTGCACAGCAGTGTGAAATGTGACAGATCCTCCTCTTATCCAGGTCATCACTCAAAACTAGCAGTTTTTCAGGTCAATTTGTAAATGTGAAGGAATACCACAGAGAAATGAGAAATATTTTACTTCCCAAATCCAAAGAGACCAAGTAAGTGCTTTGACAGTTTAGGTTGTAGAGGAAGCCAGATACAGCAGCCTATCCTTCACCTTAGAAGGAATATCTTGACATGCCCCATATCACTGGGCATCAAGAAATTTCACTGAGGTCAAAGGTATATGAATTTTTGTTGATTTTTTTCCTGCCACCCTCTGACATGCAAACGCCTTGCCAGTAAGTCCAGAGTAGTTGCTACTTCTCACTCACCAGGTCCAATAAGCATACTATCATCGATAGAATGAACCAGTGTGATGTTTTGGTGTAGGGGAGAGAGAGTCAAAGTCCTTTGGAGCAGATTATGACATTAGCCTAGAGAGTTGATATGCCCTGAGGTAGGACAGTAAAGGTGTAATTCTTGCCAGGCCAGCTTAAAGCAAACCATTTCTGGTGAGGTTTAACAATAATTATCAAAACAACAGCATTTCCCAGATCAATAGCTACATACCAGGGATGATATTTTCCCAACTTCTTAAACAATAGGTTGCCTCAAACAATGGAAATTTATTGGCTCACACTTTTGCATCCAGGGTAAGTCCAAAATCAAAGCATCAGCAAGGCAACAGTGTCCCTGAAGAGTCTAGATTTCTGGGGCTGGCTGCCAGTGGTCATTTGGTCCTAACCTTATCTCTCAAATGGTAGTACCCATGATGATACCATCTCCTTCATTTTCTGGATCCTTTTTCCTTCCAGGTTTTTCCTTAGGCTATCTCTCTGTGGCCTTCTCTATGAGGCCTCCAGTAATAAGTTTAAGATCCATTCTGATGCAGTTGGCTACATTTTAACTAAAAATAATATCTTCCAATGGTCTTATTTACAGTGGGTTTACACCCGCAGGAATAGATTAAGGTTAAGAACATGTTTTCCTGGGGTACATAATTCAACCTGCAACACAGGGATGCCTTAATTTGCTCAAAAAGTGATACCACATTTGGAACAGCAGCAGCAATTTGAGTTACCACCTGGTTAAGTTTACAGTGATCCACTGTCATTTTCCATGATCCATCTATTTTCTGCACAGTCTAAACAGGAGACTTGAAGGACTTATCGTGGGAATCCCACCTCTGAATCTTTCATAACCTTGATGTGGTACTAATATCTGCAATCCCTTCAGGAATGTGATTTTGCTTTTGTTTCACTATTTTGCTGGATAGAGGCAGTACTAGTGGCTTCCACTTGGCCTTTCCTATCATAATAGCCCTCACTCCACATGTCAGGGAACCATTGTGGGGATTCTGTAATTTGTTGAGCACATCTGTTTCAATTATACATTTTAGAACTGGGGAAATAACCACAGAATCAAATTAGTAACCAAAGGGAATAACTTTAGAGACAAACCTAGGTTAAAACTCCAATGAAATCCTGATATCCATTAACCCTTACATTTACTGGGGGATAACAGTAAAGCTTTGGGTTTCATAGACTTCATGTCAGTTCAGAGCCATCATCTAATAATCCCCAAATTTCTGAACATTTCTGTATCCCCAATATACAATCACCTAGGGAAAAGACTATTGGTCTATTTAGGGATTGCTGGAAGATTAATGGTATAAAATTTTTGGCAGTATTGCAGGCTCCTTCCTCATGTCTCCTGGTCTTCACTTGTGTCAAGGCATTCTAGGCATATAAGTTCTCCCAAGTCTGGGAATTGATTGAGGGGTCATGATTTTGCATATGTGTGATTCAGGTTAGGCTTTTGTTCACCTAATCTAGTACTTTTCTCCTTATAAATATCAAGTCAGATTCTAGGAGACTTCCAATCTAGTTCACTTCTAGGTATGCCAAGATAAACTAGCCAATGCCACATATCTGTAAGCCCAACCATTCTGATTACAACTTTGACTTGTTTTCCATTGTAGTAACCATGCTCTGGGGAAACAAACCCCCAAGCCGTCAGCACATAGCTACCTGTGTGGCCTATAAGTAAGTTAAAGGTTAATAACCCTCCCCAGAGGGAAGGGAATGTATATATGGTATGATAATCTATAATCTATCCAAATCAGTAAATGTCCTTGATAAATGTCCTTCCTACAAATGCAGTGAAAACATCACCAGACCCCATGTGCATGCTTCAGATGACCATGTAGGAATTTTGTTCTTATACCCTATAGAATGTCCTCTTTCTGAAACCCCTTATATCACCCTTCATCTTCCCATCTCTTTGCAGAGTGCTATCTTCCTCCTTTGAACCACTGCCAACAGAGAGCCTCTCCTGTACATAATTCTCAATAAAGCTTATGCTTGACAAAGTGCCAGGTGTGATATTTGGTCTTGTGACATACCTTCAGAAGTTGGGTTGTAACAATTGGCAGGCCACAGCCAGGAGACAGAAGGACCACAGGCAGTAGAATGCATGAGCTCAGGGAAAGGAGAATTCATGGGGGAAAGCCCAGTTTAGCCTATAACATCTATATGGGGAAGTTTGGCTGCCTTCCTTGAGCAGGGACAGCTGAGAGAATATGGTGATAACCTAAAATGTCTGGCAGGCATGCTGGCTGTACTACAGCAGATAGCAGAGCAGCTGCATTTAAATAAGAAAAAGGGAGACTAATAGATGGTGCAGCTGTAGCCTGACACTTGTTAAGACCCTAGTGGGTGGCTACTGAGGCAGAACATGCAGCAAAGGCCTTTGTACACCAGGGATATGCACCTAGTGCAGACAGAGGTGAAAGATTCCATTACCAATCCCCTGCATCAAGTTTACCAATAATATTGGAAAACAGTGAAAACTGAAAGAATTTAATGGGGTGTTATTTTGACAATATGTCAACTTTTATTCATATTTTATTTTATATCATAGTTTTTATCAAGGTGTGAAAAAGAACTTTCAGTTTTGAATCAACAGCTTACTCCTGAAATTCGTGTCTAAGTGTACTCCTGAAGTATAATCCAAAGAAAAAAGAGGTTTTATCCTCCTATGGAGGAAGGAAGAAAAAAATAGCATCTCTTGTATGAAATATAATAGTTTCAAATTTTATTTTCATGGGTGTAATCCCCTGGACTTATTGGATACTAATAAAATAAGGTAGCACTAAGTCTTTTAAATTTTCAAGCTGATGAAAATTTTAAGTTATTGGCTAATGAAATTATTACAAACTTCTTTTCTAAAAAATGTTTCTGCCTAAATTGAAATGAATAGTGTTTTTGTTTTCTTCACAGAACAGAATGAGGGATATGAGAATTAAATGGATTTAGAAAGGAGTAAAAGGTTTGTGGAAGTGAACTCGTAGTCAATGCTGACTAAATTTTGATCAGTTTGGTTACAGGAATGTGTTTTGTCCTAAGATAAGATGGCTGGTTTTCATAAAATCAGGGTGAATGTATAAGATAAGGCTTGAACAAATATAGAAATTTGTATAAGCTATTGTAGAAGGTAACATTCAGTAAAGGAATGAATTTTTTTTAAAGTGAAATTTTTCTTAAGATGAAGGAAACATAGTATATGTGGTTTCAGATAGTTATAGGAAGTTTGAAAAAGCATTTTCTAAACTGAAATATGTAAATAGCTAATTCCAGGAAGTCATTATTAAATAGAAATCTGAATTGATATCAATAACAAAAAGTAAGTTATAGTTAGTTATAAGAAGTTTGGAAACCATTGTCTAAACTGAAGTATTTAAATGGCTAGTTCCAGGAAGCTTTTATTAAATAAATACCTGAACTGATAAGCTGATATTGATAACAAAAATAACAGGGAAAATCATCAGAGACGACCACAATCTGCATATTAAAATAGTGGTAGGGGGAAGACAATATTGATTCCATTGGGAAACTAAGTATAGAAGTACAAAAAATCCAGCAATCACACTTCTAGGTATATGCACAAAAGTATTGAAAGAAGGGGCACTAATAGATCTATGCACAACAATGTTAAGAGAAGCATAATTCACTATTGCCAAAAGGTGGAAGCAACTCAAATGTCCATTAACAAGTGAATGGATAAGCAAATTGTGATACATATATACTACTCAGCTGTAAGGAGTAATGCAATATTAATGCCCAGGACAACATGGATGAATCTTGAGGACCATATGTTGTATGAACTAAGCCAGTCAATAAGGGACAAATATTACATGCCCACACTGATACGACTTAAGCGAATTGAGCAGACTCACAGACCTGGAGTTGGTAACTTAGGTTATCAGGGGAAAGAGGGGAAGAAGAGGGTGGTGAACTAGTGCTTAATAAAATATATGAGGTGGAAGAGGGTGGTTGAGCAGTGGATGGATTATAGTCATACAGTTATGTGATTAGATTGATGTGCAGGAATATGAGAGGAAGTATGATGGGGGGTTTGGATGGACTACCCATGGAATTGAAGGAAGGCTGGAAGAAAGAACAAGTGTACTCTAGACATGTGCAGGTCTGTGGTTAAAACTACAGTAGTGGGAATTTTCTTTTGACAAATATGGCAGGGGAGGGTCAATGGTGCAAAGCATCATGAGTGGGGGATATGCAGGAAATGTTTCACCTGGGGCATGTCTCTATAAAACATGAACAGGTTAATCTTGTCATAGTGTGTCATCTCAGTGAGTGGAGACCCACACCATATACAAGAAAATATTAAATTCCCTCTGTGGGGTGTTCTGCAACGCTCTCAAGTAGAGGGAAAAGAATCTCTCAAGAACATAGGCAATGCCTAATAAAAGAAAACAGACCAATATGTTAAACCCTCACTATTATTGTATGTATCTATGAACCTTATTCTTCAAAAATTGAAACAGTGGTTACCATAGGTACCGAGGGAAGGTGGAGAGCATTTTTAAGGCATTGGAACTGTTCTGCATGGTCTTGCAATGGTGGATATAGGCTGTTTTAAATTTTTTCAAAACCAATAAAAGTGTGTATTACAATTTGTAAATCATAATGAAAACCATTCAACATCATTAGTAGCAATTCTTCCAAATCTGTACATCAATTGTAACAAAGATACTATATACATGTAAAATGTTATTTATAGCATATAGTAGAAGGGGGTAGGGGGTTGGGAATAGGGCAACTCCGTATATTTTCTATGTGGCTTTATGTGACCTAAAGTGTCTTTGAAAATAAAGTGGAAAAAAAAAAGACATTTTGGGAACATATGGAAGAAATTGTCACCATGCATAAAATAAAAGAGGTCTTACAGTGCTGAAAGTCATGGAAAAATGGTCATTTTACTTTTATTTTATTTTATTTTGTTGGTTTACCTTTCATTTTGTATTTTATGTGTTAGTATTTATTATGATTACTATTATTTTATTTTCTTATTATTTTAAATTATTTTTTGGTTTTGTTTTAGAGGAGGACTTGGATTGCGGTTGGGTCGCAACTGTGGCAGGGGAGGATCATTTTTGTAGGGTATCTGAGAGGGAAGCATATGTGGAGAAGGGTGTACCAAGCACATGAATCTATGGTGTATGAATATGTTCAAGTGGTAATGGGGCTTTGTATCAGTAGGTGGAGACCCACACAATAACCACACACAATAACCAAAAGAATATTGAATTCATATCAATGTAGGAAATCCTTCTACATTATCCTATAGAACCCAAATAATCCTCTGAGTACACAGCAGTGCCAAACGAAAAATGACACCATTATGCCAGGGCCTAGATATTGATAGTTGTACTTATGAATCTTGTATTTGCTTAACTGAAACTTAATATCATATATTACCTAAGAGTTACCTCTTGAAAGTTTACTTGTT
>JAQZBX010070020.1:0-15486 GCA_029593785.1 Cabassous unicinctus
AATGATTTGGAAGGCTAGAATGATGAAGAGAGAGAGAAAGAGTAAAGAAAGGGCTGAAAGGAAAAAGTTAATAGTAATAAAAAAAATGTAGAAAACAGTATAGATAGTATAGAAATTAACACCCTTGAAGTTGTGGGCTAATGAAAAAACATGGTATATAAGAATCACAAGAGAAAGCAGAAGGCAGAAAGATGAAGGAAGTAAAAGAGATAGCGTTGGGAGACAAAATATAGACAGAGAATGGGAAATCACTGAAGAGGAAGCACAGCAAAGAAGAGATAAGTTAGCAATACCTAATTTAAAATAAAAATAAAATTTAAAAAATGAAAGAAAGAAAATAAAAAGAAGGGGGGAGTAAAGAGGAAAGAAAGCAAGAGACAACAAATAAAGAAAAACCAAACAGCCACACAAGCAAGCCGTCAAACAAAGCTATGGAAGAACAGTGTTCCTTCTTGGGCCCTTGGGGAACCTCTCAGCCTGCTTGTGTTCATCAATCAATTTTCTCTGCAAGGTGCTATCTGCAGGTTTTGAAGCAGATTTTAGCTATTAAAATAAATTTAAAATGAAAAATTCTTTTTTTATTTTTTAAAGTGACTGTCTTTTTGTGTGTGTGTGTGAAATATGGGACCCAAATAATGTCCTCTTCTAGACAACCCTCTTCACTGCGGGGACCCTAAGTAGGCTTGTGGACACTAATCAAGCATTTCCCACTTCCTGGCTTCACCAGGGAAGCTGAAGCTCTGATGCTAGTTAGTGCAGAACCATAAAATTGGCTGACTCCGCCCCCTCTGAAGCCAAGCCTGAGTGTCACCGGGCTGTTCAGTAAATCAAGCTTCCTCAGTAGATTCGTTTCTGCCCTCAGCCTGGCACTGCTTCAAGCCAGCTTATCTGCTCCCCAAAGCTATGAGGGGGCCCAGGCAGCCAAATTGACAGAAAGGAAACCACTCTCCACCTTCTGTCAGAACCTTCCCACTCTCGGATAATGCTCCCTCTCATCGGCTTGCTGGCTGGGGTTGGGGTATATTCCTGGGCAGCTAGATAAATCAACATTCCTCAGCAGATTTGCCACTCCCCTCAGCCTGGTCCTGCTTCCAGCTAGCTATTTTGTTCCCCAAAGCGGCAAGGGGTTCTAGGCAGTGAATTCCACAGAAAGGAAAGCCTTCTCAACTCTCCACCAGGATCCTCCCACTCTCGGATAACACTCTTTCTCACCAGGTTGTCTTTGGGAGTCGAGGCTCAAACCAGCCTTTTTCCCTGAGTGTGGGGCTCTGACGTCTGTGTTTACCACCACAGGAAGGGGGAAAACTAATGAATCCTTCCTGAGTAATCTGTGCCATCCAGCTCCCTCCAGAAAAATGTCTCCAAAGCTCTCACTCTGTGCATTCCCAACACAGACCCCTGGGCAGGGCCCTGTCCCCAATCGGCCATCCTCAGAGAGCAAGTCAGTGACTGCCCTCCTAAACCGATGCTATCTTGAAAACCCAAAGAGTTTTTTATTACTAAAATATTCGAAATGTTATAATCCTGATTCTCCAGCTATGTGCTTTAATACATTGATATTACATGCTTTAATATTTAAATTTGAAAGAGTTGATTCTTGTTAACTCATTGTTCTATTCAAATATTGAACTGAATGCTTAGACCATCCAAGGAAGATGAAAACCTAAATAGGAATGACTTCATATATGTTTTGGTAAATGTAGATACAATGAGAAATTTAAATTTGATTTTCTTGATAGAAGAAGATGGTCAGAAGAGGGCAGTAGAAATAAGACATTTTATTAAATGGAGAGAAAATTAGCTTATAACCAACCATTGAGTATATGCCACTTTGTGTGTATATGATTTTTTATTACAGTAATAATAATTAATTTCAATTTATTTTACTATTTAGTTAAATTAGCTAGGATCCACTTCAGTTGGTTTGTTTTTAATTTCATGTTTATTTGAGTCCTTTTCTTATCATGATTTTATTATAAATGAATAAAAATAGCTGAGAATGATATTTTGTGTTTTTACCTAAGCAATGATTCCAGAATTTTGGCATGTCATGATGGTATCATATGGTTGAGAGGAAATAGCTTATAATATGGAGTCAGAGAAATCTGGCCTTGAATCCTGGCTCTTTAAATAGCTATGTGAACTTTGTCATGTTCTTTTCTAACAGGGCATGAGTTTCCTCATATATATAAGGACTCTAATATTTTGAGCTTGCAAATAGCTGTGTAGATGACACAAAGTAACAGACACAAAATTTCCCATCATTAGTAGCCACTTAATAATACACAGTAGCAGTGATAATAGATTCCCTCTTCTGAATTTTGAAGTATGTAAAACTGTTCTGAGGGATGATGTTTGATACTTTATGATTTCAGACCATATAAGTGTATAGGTAATGGCTTTGAGTCTTCCAGAATGGTTATGTATTTTCTTAAAAATATAAGATCTTTATTTTTTTTCTTTCTATCCTTATCCTGTTATAGAAAAATAAGTACACCTAAACACAGCCAGTCTAATATCCTCAAATATTACCTAACAGAAATGCCAGTGTGAAGATCAGCTTGAAAAATTTGCTAAATGTCAACATTTTCCCTATCATGTCTCCAGTTCCATATAGTGATGTAGATAATTTCTCTAATGGGACATCTTTTTGTATGTTATACTTTCATTCATAAATCACTTTCTAATATATAGACAGAATCAGAGACATAAGCAGTTGTTAAGAAATTTTTCAATTACACGAATGTGTTATGATGGCACAGTACTTATTTATGAGGTGCATTAATATATTCTGTAATAATTTTATGTTTAGTATGCATCAAATTGAAATACTACAAATTTTATTTACGTGAAACACAATCAGTGGAGTGTTACAAAAATCAGCTTTTTGGAAAATGGATGTGGCTCAAGCCATTGGGCTCCCATCTACCAAATAGGAAGTCCATGGTTCAATTCCCAGAGCCTCTTGGTGAATAGCAAGCTGGCCCATGCAGCAAGCTGGCATGAGCGGAGAGCTGGCCTATGCAGAGTACAGGCCCACATGGAATGCTGGCCCACGCAGGAGTGCTGACCAGCACAGAGAACTGGTGCAGAAAGATGACACAACAAAAAGAGACACAAGGAGAGACAATAAGAGATGCAGCAGCTGAGGGAGCTGAGGTGGCACAAGAGATTGAGTTCCTCTCTCCCACAGCAGAAAATTTGTCATATTTCAATTGTATGCATCCTCAACATAAAATTAATACAAAATAATATAACACAGCTCAAAATAGTGTCATGACAACATTTTCAAGTAGTTGAACATTGAGCCTGAAAATGTTGTTCTGTTTTATTATTTTTCAGGTGGAATGATGGAGTTACTCTTCCAAGCTTACATTATTGCTAAATCTTAAACCAGAGATTTTAATACAAGGTCTTAGAGGCCAAATATAACATTCTTACTTTTTCATGATTGTCTTCTCTCATAGATACCAGAGAAGTCAAGGTTAGAGCTGTGATATACCTGAAATCTCTCTTATGTATATCAGTCAAGTATACTGTGTAAAATTTTCTTTTAAGACTACCTTTGGTATAGGTTCCAAATTTTTTTAATATCCTTATTTTTTTTTCACTGTAGAGTTAATGGGAGCAAAAGAGAGAGAGAGAAGAGAGAAAGTATACTTGAGAGATAAAATGAAGATTATTAATAGAAATATATATTTTATGATGCACAATGCATTAATACATGCTTATATTATTAATAGATTTTTATGTTATATCATTAATAAAACAATTCAAACTACATTAGAAATTTTTATATTTATGTGTGTGTTCCTCTATGAGTAATATGTATTCTGTCTGGATTTGCAGAGAAATCCAATATTAGCTTAATTATATATATTTTAATCTTGAATTCTCTAATGATCAAATGAGCAATTCTAGTTCCCTAACCCCATGTTTACGTTACTATGTACTCTTTTTATTTGTCTTCCACATAGCCACATGAACGTGATAACCTTTCATGATGAAAATGACTTATGGCTTTCTCCTCCTTCCTACTGTAGTTTTAATCTGATTTTTTCATTCTCTTCTCAATATGGAATCTCAAAATGACAAAATTGGGGTGAGCTTCATATCATGAATAAAATAATTTGTAAGTCATTGAATGCAACCCATCCCAGTGCATGGCTGATATTTCATTCCATTAAACCCTGGAAAACACAGGTGCCTATTACTTAAGAATGGGTCAAATCCTTCAGTCTGTATTACCATACAAAGGAAAATCAAATGTCATTATGCTGTAATACAAAGCTTAAATAAGTTGAACCCATTACTGTATTTCAATAACTGAGGCATTCACTCCAGATGTTGGTATCTCTTTATTATTTTGTTTTTGTGTTTTATGTTAAACGTTATTTTTTTTTTGGTTTTGCATTTTTCTCTCTTTTTTAAATATATATTTTGTATCAGAGAAGTTGTGAGCATACAAAACAAGCATGCATTATGTGCGCAATTCCCATACATCACCATTAAACCAACACCTTACCCTGTTGTGGAACATTTGTTACAGATTATGTAAGAGCATCATCAGACTATTACCACTAAATTTGGTCCATATGTACATTTGGCATATTTTTCCATACACCCATTATCATTATCATGTATTAGTTCTGTGCATTTGTTTTATTCATGAGAGAACTTTCTCATAATTATATTGTTAGCCATAGTCTATCTTCCACACATGGTTCACTGTGTTATACAGAAACAGTCCTTGTACAATCTATCCTAAGTGTACACTCAGTGGCTCTCAATTTCATCATAGCCTTGTGCAGCCATTGCCCCAGTAAACCTTTGAACATTTTCCTTATTCTACAAGAAAAAATCCTATAACCCCTTATTAATAACCCTTAGTTTTGATATAATACCTTCTTCCACATTGATGCAAGAATATTCCAAAACTGCTGTTAACTAGGTTATGCAGTTTTCTTTCTTCATTTCCCACAAAAGAAACAATAGATATAAAAAATATATCAGAATTAAAACATTATATTGTAGCAAAGCAATAACAAGAGCTTTAACAATCACTTCATTATTGACTTTATTGATAATATTTTATAGCTATTTTACAAGCTTCAGTAACAATGATAGCATTTTAAAGTTATGGAAATGATTTATTTTTTATAGAAATACGTCTGAAATATCCATCCAGGACTTTTCAAAAATAATGAAGAAATGTATAGAGAAACAGCTTATGCAATTTTTAACATTTGAAAAATAATTGCAATAACTTGAAGAGGAAAAAATGGACAGCTTAGTGTGATGTTCTCAAAAAAAGATAATGGAAAAAAGTAAAAGGGATATTGCATTGTTTTTTATGATATACAAGGTGCAATTTCTTCCAGAATAACTTCAGATGACTTGTTCAAAATTACTCCAGAAGACCTAATAGAACAGGACTGCCAGGAAAGAATACATAAAATGTTTTCATGTGAAATAACTCTCTTAGAAGAGGAGCCAAAATTTATGTCTAACCTCACAGCTTCAGTCATATGGGAACATTTTTAAAGGAAAAAATTTCACTCTGATTTTTCACCTTTAAATTTAACACAATCTTATGAGATAAATGTAATTACTCCAATTTTATTATTATGACCATTTAAGTAAGGTATTTCATGCTTTTAGTATAAAATTTCAAACTAGTACTCTTATGGTACACTCCACTATAACATATTTGGGTACAGAAACCTTGGTATTCATTGTTTTCTAGAATTTTAAGAAAATATATCATAAGGAAAGGTAATTCAAAATTTATAGAAAAAAATCCACTGGAATTAATTTTGTTTGCTTTTATAATGACAATTTTAGGCAACAAATGAATGAAACCATGTCTTCTTTTTATATATACAGGAAACTGAATCCACTTAGGCCCAATTTCTTTATCAATGCCTATCCAATCACTGTCTAGGTTATCAATGTCCTTCTAAGAAGCAGTTATGGAGATATAATTGTGTGAACTCTTTTACACCAGATAGCTTCTTACAGACCTATACAAATAAACTGAGATGTCAGAGGTACCATCAGATTTGGACAAATACAGGATTCCATGGAAGAAGGTGACTGAAGCCACCATGTTTATATTGATGGGCTTCACAGATAAAATTGAGCTGGAAGTCTTCCTATTTTTACTATTTCTAGCAACTTATCTTTTCACTTGGATTGGAAATTTGGGATAGGTTTTATTGTTTATTAAGGATGTCCAGCTCCTCATCCCTATGTACTAGTTTCTGAGTGTGTTGTCATTCCTGGATACCTGCTATTCTTCAGTTGTCACCCCCAAAGTGTTGGTCAATTTCCTGGGAGAGAGTAAACATATTTTATTCTTGGATGTGCAACACAGATTTTTCTCATTGTTTCTATTGGAACCACAGAATGCTTTCTCTCGGATGCAATGGCTTATTATCTCTGTGTAGCAATCTACAACCCACTGTTATATTCAGTTAACATGTCACCCCAAGACTATGTGCCACTCATTATTGCTTCTAATGTTGGTGGCATTTTGTATGGTATTTTATAAAACAATTGCCACTTTTAGCCTATCCTACTGTGCATGCAATGAAATTAGACATATGTTTTGTGATATCCCTCTACTCCTTGCTATTTCTTGTTCTGACACTCACATCAACCAGCTGCTACTCTTCTACTTGGTGGGTTCTATTGAGATAATTACTAAATCCATAGTCTCAATTTCCTATGCTTTCATTCTATTGGCTATTCTGAAGATTCATTCTGCTGAAGGTAGGTGAAAAGCCTTTTCCATCTGTGGCTTTCACCTAACTGGAGTGTCAATTTACCATGGGACAATCCTCTTCCTATATTTGAGCCAAGATCCAGCCATACTTTGGACAATGGTATGAAAGTGTCTATATTTTACACTATTAGGATTACCATGCTGAATCCTATCATCTACACTTTAAGGAACAAAGATGAAAAAAAGACATTGAAAAAAATATTTGAGAAAAACTAGTTTGTCATAAAGTACATTTTTAGCATTGAATCAAACTGAAAATAATGTTGGGTGGCAGACCAATTTTTATGGTCAGAAACCTGACTAGAAAATGGATTATTTCTATCTTATATACCTTAGAAGGTTTCTAAATAAATTACTAATGAGCCTTCCTGTGCAACCTTTCATACAGATAGATAAGCTTTGTCATCTATATGCTTGTGACTATGTTTGAATATATCCATATTAAATATTTACTGATGTACTCAAACTGCTGGTCTTGGTCATATATAATTTGATTTTCATTTATTGTATTTAGAATTGATGTCTGCAGATTTTGATGGCTTCATATATTCTTACATTTTTCATAGAAATTCCTCATTTCTCATTATGAAGTTAAATCCCCTCTCAAATCCCTGGGAAGGTGTATCCTCTGGTTAACTCACTTGCTCCATGTGCCCTCTCACATCTAGATCTATCCGGTCTTTGGAATAATCATTTTCACTCTTTGACGTGACACAATAGATTTTTATTCCTTTAATTAAATTCTTTCATTCCACCTTTCAATTACTTATATTGATTATACCTATTTCAAAACTCCCAAAAATATACTGAGTCTACATGCTAATATTTACAGAGACTGTAATTAAGGATCAGGAAAGACAAAATTATAACTTAGAGAAAAACATACAATTGGCTACAGAATATAGATGCTCCACAATCTTAAAAGGTCGTCCATATTTCAGGGTTTCTATGATGCTGGGATATTAGCCTTACTTTCTATCTCTGCTTTTACCCTCTATGTATGAGGAAAGACTTTATGTTTGTTATTCTCTTTCAACTTTACTCCTAATGAACAAGGTTCATTATGAAATGATTTTCATTTCAACTTTCCTCTACAGTATTTAATTTGGTTTCAAATTTTGCTTATTTCAGGACTCCTTAAGAATGAAAATCATTTATCTCAATGAAAATGACTCTTTTCTCACCAATGGTGCTTGTCTTTTCAGTTCACTAAAACAAGCTCATCAAAACAAGGAATGAAAACAATCTTTCAACAAATAATTCTTAAGTGAGAATTTGAGATCCAAACCAAGAATTTTCAGAAACTCATTGGTAATCTCTGTTAATTATGCAAAGAAGACTCGTATATCTTTATAGGGACAAACAATGGTTTGATAGCAGAATATGTTCAGTATATTTCTCCAACTAGTATTGTCAGTTTTTAGCCCAACAGGTAGAATTTGGAAATAGACACTTATGCCTGGTGGCAAGCTAAAATATCTAAAATCAACTCCTCTTAGATCTGTCAGAAATTGAGGTCACAGGCAAATCACTACCTTGAAACTGGTAGGATATGCAAATACAGAAATTTAGTTTATCAGAAGTAGCAACACATAGAAGTACTTAGAGGGGACATATTAAATTTCCCTTTAGTGACAATTTAATTCCTTGACCTAATTGCTGAAGTTTGAGTGTGGCTCACTTAAGAGATAAAATATTCTGGATGCCCAGGGTTAGGGTACTCCCACACTTTTTTCAATTTTTCCTCCACAACTCCCAACAGTTTGTCACTGTAAAGATGGTGGAAAAATCCCATTGTACTTCTTACAACAGCAAGGGAAAATTGTTATTTAAAATATTTGCACTTTCCTTTACAAAGTCCTGTATTTAAGGGACCGCATTTTAACTGAGTCTAGGCAAACTGAGTTTTATCAAAGCCTAATGTATCTGGTGGAAAATACAAGCCCAAATCTAAGTCATGCTGCCGTTTCCCACTTCTCACATGAAAGAGCGAATAAAAAGCTGATAATCACTTGTGCATTTCATGGCTCAGTGATGCAGTCAAATAAAAAGACTGTGCTCTTATAATAGTATTATAAAATTTTACATCGCCTTACCTCTTACCAACACATCATTAGCCTTATTGTATATAAAAATGGGCTACAAGTATTAAGAATTACAAGGTTCAGACCCAATATTGAACAAATCCCTAAGGAAAACCAAAGACAGCAGAGATAGACACAAGGACACCTTAAGAAATTTTAGCCACTGAAACTTGCAGGTATAGGAAACAATAAAACAGCCTAACTCCTAATCAGATAAACATAGACCTAATGCTAAATGTCTGTTTACCTTACTTGCTGTTCACTGATATGTCATGCGTGGCTTTCAACAATAAGTCACAAGGTATGCTAAAAGGTAAAAACAATCTGAAGATCAGGGCAACATCATAACTAGACTCTGGTTTGTCAGAGATGCTGGAATTATCAGATGAAAAATTTAAAATAACTATGAATAATATGCTAAGAGCTATAAAGGAAAGAGTAGACATCATGCAAAATTTGATATTTAGGAACTGATATGAGTAAAATTCTTAAGTAGGACATATGTGGCCCACAGACCCCTTAAAACCAAAGAAAATAGGTAGAATTTACCAGAATTAACTTTCTCTAAAATTTCTAAGACAATAAAGGCTAGTTAGTGACTCAACAAATGTGAAAATAGAAAGAAAATAAAAGCTAAGGAAGGTAGGGCAACCACAGGGCACGTTTGTTGGCCTGAGCGTCTCCCCTTCCCTAGGTTCTGCAGGGTAGTTTTTATGCCCCACAGTAGTGGTCCATGCACATACAAGTGAGGGTCCCAGGATTGGTTCACCTTAATTAAAATTGAATGTCTTTGTACATCAACCCCACCTGGGTCTGGGGAACTCTGAATCGAGGGTCATGTCTAGGTCCCCTAACATGGGATTTACTTCTAACTGAGAAGTGGTACAGAAAAGTATATACTAATTTCAAATAGGAATATAGTCACAAAAATCATCATTTCTAGAAAATTGAATGTGTATTAAAAGGGTTACACACTGTGTCCTCTTAGATTTATCCCAGGAATGTTAGGCTGGTTCAACATAAGAAAAAAAAAATTCAACATAATACACCACATTAATAAATGAAGGAAAATTACATTAGCACATCAATGGATTTAGAAAATGAATTTGTCAAAGAACAATGCTATTTCTTGATAAAATCGCTAAGCAAAATAGTTACAGAAGGCAACTTTGTCAGTATAATAAATGGCATATATGAAAAGACCACAGCAATTATTATTCTGAATAGTGGAAGATTGAAAACCTTCTCCCTCAGATTAGGAGCAAGGCAAAAATGTCTGCTTTCACCACTGCTGAAAGAATGACTTTCTGATATAGGCTACAATACTGTATGAATGAATTTCAGTGAAATAAGCCAGACACAAAATCACAAATATGGTATAATCTCACTTATATGAAATAACTAGAATAAACAAATTCACAGAGAAAGCTAGTAGATAACACGTTACCAGGGGCCGAGTTGTGAAGGAAATGTGGAGTTATTGTTTAATCAATGCAGTATTTCTGGCAGAGGTGATAAAAAAGTTTGGCAATGGATTATATGATGGTAGCACCATATTCAGAATATAATTAATACCTGTGAATTATACCCTCAAAAGTGGTTAAATTTTGAGTTGTATGCTTTTTTTTATAATAAGTGGTCAAAAAAAAAAATAAAAAACCAACAGAGGGGTAATATAAACAGAAAGATAGATACTCTGAGATAAAATCAAGAGGAAAAGCTAGATGTTATAAAAATTGTAAGAAATAAATAATGCCTTTAATAAGATCATCAGATAATTGGACATGGTTAAGGAAAATATCACTGCGTATGAACATAAGTCAATTGAAACTTCCCAAACTGCAGAGCAAAGACAAAAAAGACTTAAATATGCAGCAATATATCTAAGAACTGTGGGGCAATAATAAAAGGTATAATATGTCTCTAATGGGGAAATCCGGAAAAAGAAAGAAATGGGGAGAGGAATATAAATAGTAATGCCTGAGAATTTTTGAAAATTATAGACAGACACTAAATCACAGATCCAGAATGCTCAAAGAACACCAAACAGGATAAATATTTTAAAAATCTACATATAGGAATATCTTAAACCTGAAGAAAATTTAAGGCAGAGAGAAAATATTGAAAACAGTCAAAATTAAAAAAAAAAAAAAAACATGTATAGATGGAAAAACAAAGGTACAGATGAGAACACACCATTATTTACTTGATATTCCTGTAAACTGATAACTGATCTAATTTAAAACATTTAAAATTTAGAACATATTTTACAGGCTTATGTACTGAGTGTTTTAAATGAGGTAACACAAGTAAATTGCTTCACACAGTCCCTAGAATATAGAACCTATCAATAAATTCTGGCTACCTCTATTAAAAAATAGTACAATTATTAAAAAAAGTGTTAGCATCAATTATAATAAATATTCCATACCGATGCAAGGTGTTGTTGCTGGGGTGGTATATGAGAATAATATATTTTACCCCTGATTTTTCTTTAAACCCACAATTTCTCTAATAAAATTAATTTTATAAAGCAAGGGGATGTCAAATGTCGTGTCATGTTAACACTAATCAAAAAAGCTGAAATAACTATATTAATTTCAGGCAAAGCAATTTTCAGAATAAAGAAAATTATGAAGGATTAAGTAGGGAATTACGCAAAGATAACAGGGTTAGTTTTCTAAGAATATTAAATAATTCTGAATTTTTTATGCACCTGTCAACAAAGGATAAGAATTTGTGAGGCATAAACAGAATTGCAAGGAAAAATAGATAAATCCACTATTATAGTTGATATTTTAGCTCTACGTAAGCAATTATTAACAGATCCATAAGACAGAAAACCACTAAAGATATAGGTGAGTTTAATAGAATAATCAAATAGATGTGGTTGATATTTATACAGTACTTCATCCAATACCATCAGAAGACACAAACTTCTCAAGCTCACATGGAAGCTTCAACAGGATAGACCACATCCTGGGCCACACCTCAATAAAGTGAAATGAAAAGAAATCATGCAAAGTAAATATTCAGACCACAGTGGAATCAAACTAGTAAAGAATAACAGAAAAAAAACAACAACTGGAAACTCTGAAAGCTTTAGCAACGATCAGATGTCCTTCAATGGGTAAAAAAGACAAACTGTGGTGCATAGTTACAATGGTGTATTTATTATTCAGCTATAAAAAGAAATGAACAGTCAAGTTTCAAAAAGAACTAAAGGAAACTTAAATGCATGTTGCTAAGTGAAAGAATCCAGTATTAACAATTAAAAAACTGTATGATTCCTACTATACATAATTGTGAGAAGAAAAACTATAGACAGAATAAAACTATTGACAGGTAGGTCAGGGCACAGGGGTAAGACGGAGGGATGAATGAATGGAGCACTGGGAATTTTTAGAGCAGTGACACTATTCTACAGGATACTGTTATGGTTACTACAAGATATTTAGCATTTTTAAAACCCATAGAACTGTGCAACATGAAGAGTGAACACCACTATAAAATATGCACTTTATTTAATAATAATGTATAAATATTGTTTCACCAATTATAACAAATATACCACCCTGATTTAAGGTATTAATAATAGGAAACACTGTTAGTGGAAATAGAGCAGATATTTGGGAGCACTCTGCACTTCCTGGAAAATATTCTCTGAACCAAATTCTACTCTGAAAAATAGTCTATGAAAAATTGTTTAAATTTAAAAAAATTATTTTGAGAAAAACAACACTGACCATAATGTAGGCAACATTTTGTCTTATAAAGAAGAGAAGCTATACTTTTCTATTATGAACTATATAGGCCCACTCTTTTAATAAAAAAAACACTACTTTTTCCTTTTATTTAAATTGTGTCTTGTAGCCAAGTTATAGTTAAGTATTACATTTTTATCCTATTTTTACTATCTCTGCCTTTTAATTGGGTATATGGACCATTTTTATTTAATGTGGTTGTTGATAAAACCCATCATCTTGCTATTTGATTTCCATTTGTTCCACAGGGTTTTGTTTCCTTTTTTCTTTTTTCTGTTTACATTTTGATTAAGTGATCATTTATTTTATGACCCCATGATATCTTTTTATTGTTGCTTTAAAAACTATATTTTTTGTATTATTATTTTGTGTTTGCATTAGTGTTTGTGGTATAGATAGTATAGGTATTTTACTTGTCACAGTTCATATTCAATTGTCATTATACCTCTTCAAAGGCAATTTTTGTTATGTTTTTATTATTATTTTCTAATCACTCATCTACTTTTTAAAATATATTATTTATTATTTTTTTAAAAAAGGTATTTACATAAATGTGACATAAATGTTACATAAAAACATAGTGCATTCCCATATGCCCTGCTTTGTACTCCTCCCACATTTTCTCACATTAACAACATCTTTCATTAGTGTGGTACATTTATTACAATTGATGAAAACATTTTAGAGCATTTCCACTAAGCATGGATTATAGTTTACATTGTAGTTTACACTCTCTCCTGCACAATTTTGTAGGTTGTGGCAAAGTATGTAATGACTCGTATCTGTGAGACTGGAACCTAATCTGAACTTGAAAATAAATATAACTCATATCTGGGGTATGAGCAGAATATAACCATCTCAACTCTTGTGGTGGATTTTAGCTTGAAAACAAGGAGTTGATTCTGTATTTCTATGTCTCTTACTGATTGATTCCTGTACTTCCTATGGAAGCAAAGAGAACAAGGCTAAAGAAATATCAGATAGCACATACACTGACTATAACAATTTGCTATTACTATATCTTACAGTGAATTTTGAAGAGAATGTTTGCACATATTTTCCAGGATTTCTTTAGGGCTCTTTTCACTTCTTTGTTCCTTAAACTTTAGATCATGGGATTAAGCACGGGTATCACCAAGGTATAAAATACACAGGCCAATATATCAGTATTAAAAGATTGACTGGATTTGTGCTACACATACATAAAGAATAAAGTTCCATAGATTACCATCACCAATTGTCAGGTGAGATCCACATGTGGAGAAGTCTGTGCCTGCCTTCTGCAGACTTCATCATAAGGATGGAAGTAAGGATCAATATGTAGGACATGAGAACTATCAGAAGAGAGGGCACCAAATTAAAAGCTAAAAAGAACAGTATTATCAATTTAATTTCATATGTGTTTGAGCAGAGCAAAGATATCAGGGATAGACTATCATAATAAAAATGCCTAATGATATTATAGTCACAAAATGAAGATATGAAAATTTTTCTGATGGTCAGCAAGGACACAAAAGCACTGTAGAGATAAGTTATCACTACTAACAAGTGAATGGTATTTTTGACATGATGACTGTATATTGCAGAGAGTTACAGGTGGCCACATAGTGATCATAGGCCATTGCTGACAAAATGAAAAGTTCACTAGTGATAAACAGACTGAAGAAAGTAAATTGGGCAGCACACCAATGACAGGAGATTGTATGTTGATTTGAAAGAAAATTAAATAGCATTTTGGGTTCCACAGCTGTTGAATAACCAAGATCAGTGGAGGCCAGTTGTCTGAGGAAAAAGTACATGGGTGTTTGAAACCTGGATTATATCATGGTGTGAATGAAAAAGCCCAGGTTACCCACCACTGAGACCATGTACACAAGGAGGAAGAACACAAATAATGGAATCTGCAGCTGAGCGCAATCTGTGATTCCCATTAGAATGAATTCATTAAAAATTGTTAGAGTGCATTTGTCCATCCAGGCCACTCATCAGAAAATCTATATAGAAAACAGTTTAAAAAGAACCAATAACTTTGGGAAATATGACTGAAAAAATATGTATTTATATAATTTGCATAGTATCAACCCATAGCTATAATTTTAACATGTTCACCAAAATCCTTCTTCTAATTTTGCTGGGCAAATATTATCTATCATTTTTTATATTGACAAAATCATTATAAAAAGTACTCAAATATTTTAAAATGTTGACAGTAGTGTGCATCATCATTAGGATAAAATTACTGTAAGTTTCATTCAATATTTTTCCTGTCACTTGGAGAAAATTGTTTCAAACTGATTTTCAAACTGTGCCAAAGATTTATCACACATATTATTAGTCACAAAATGAAAACCATAACTTTGAAGAGATTTTAGCATTAAAACTCTAAACAATGAATTTATTTAGTTTAAATTATGTTAAAGCAATCTAGCATTCCATGCTTCTAATGACATAAAGCATGGATTTTGCAACATCATCATGAAATTTGGGGACAAAAACTTTTATCCTAAATATAATCACAATTCAAACCTTAATTCCAGTTTATAAATAACCCAGTGAGTAAAGAAATAATGTCAATGTCTACATAATGTCGAGACATTTGAAGAGATAGTATATCTGATCTCTTCCAAAAGATGATATCCTTGAAAAAGATTTTATATTTAATATTATTAATATTATGAAAATCATCTACAGAAATCCTAAATGGATGCATGACACCTTGATTGGATTCAGGAAGAAAAAAAGAGAGAAAGAGAAAGAAGAAAGAAAGAAAAGAAAAGAAAGAAAGTAAGAAAGAAAGAAAGAAAGAAAGAAAGAAAGAAAGAAAGAAAGAAAGAAAGAAAGAAAGAAAGAA
>JAQZBX010070021.1:0-15481 GCA_029593785.1 Cabassous unicinctus
CCAACCATTTGAGCCACATCTGTCCCCCTGCTATATCTCTTAAGGTTGACCAAAGATACCTAGAGTTGCAGTCATTTCCCATACAGGATGGTCATATAGTAAATCAGGCTTAGTTTATCACCAGCATTCCAAAAACCAGATCTAGGGAGAAAAACTAGGTCTGGGGACACATGCATGGTTTCTAATATAGCGAATGTTTAGCCTACCCTGATTATCACAAAATCAGGACAGTGAGAATATTCGCAATTAATAATGTCTTTTAATGAACAAAAGTTTTTAGTTTTTATGAAGTCAAATTTATTTCTTCTGTTGCTCATGCTTTTGGTGTCATATCTAAAAGTTATAATTTTTTTTACACACCCAAGTTGTGGGCTAAAATTCATACTGCTACATGTTCTGTTTTAGTCTGGTAGGCTACTGAAACCAATATACCAGAAATGGATTGGCTTTTACAATGGGAATGTATTAGCTTACAAGCTTACAGTTTTGAGGCTAAGAAAAATGTCCAAATCAAGGCATCATCAGGTGATGCTTTCTGCCCGAAGACCGGCTGCCAGTGATCCTGGACTCCTCTGTCACAAGGCAAGGCACATGGCAACATCTGCTGGTCTCTCCCTTCTCCTCTGGTTTTCTTCGCTTTCACCTTCCTGCTTGCGTGGCTTTCTCTCTGCCTCTTTCTCCATATTCATCCCAGTGATTAAGACCCACCTTGGGCCACGCCCCAAATGAAGTAACCTAATCAAAAGACTCTTAACTGAGGTAATCTAATCAAAAGGCCCTACTTACAATAAGTTTACACCACAGAAATGGATTCGCTTTCAGAACATAATTTTCTGGGGTCCATAAAGCTTCAAACCATCACATGTTCATTAACCTTGAGTCTTCACTTCTTCACTGACTATTCATTCTTCACCACACTGCAATGTGCTCAACCCCCTCCAGTCCACTGAAAGCTCCCATGATAAAGTCATTAATAACCCCCCATATTTCCTAATCTAATTTTCAATTATCAGTCCTTATCCCACCAACCTTTTAACTAAGAGCTTGATACTATTGATACTATTGATCACTCCTTCCTTCTTGAAATGTTTTCCTGCCTTCCCTCTGTGACACAATTGCACCCTAGTCTTTCTTTTAATTCTCTAATTACTCCTCAATTTCATTTGGAGGATTCTAATTTTGCAGCTGCCCCCTTAAATACCGATCTTCCTCAGAACTCAGCATTCTGTCCCTTGAGCTTTAAATTATTTCCTATTATTATTATATATTTCCAACTACTATTTACATTAATACTTGTGTTAATAGCTACCAGATCTATATCTCTAGCCTGGACCTTCCTCCTGATATCATCCCCATATAGACATTGCCACTTGGGTGTTACACAAACAGCTTAAGCCCTTAAATGTTTCTTTAAAATGAATTTGTCTTCTTTCCTCACCTCACTCTGCCTTCACCTATATTCACCTTCTGTACCAATCAATGTCATAGCAGGAAACAGATGACACACTCAAGGGTCACTGAAGAGGACTGCTTAAGGATTGAAGGGACTGCTTAAGAGGTCCAGTAAGAGTTGTCCAGCAACAGAAGGAATAGCAACAGAGTAGAAGCTCTTAGACCTATTAGGCCTAAAGGGGACTAGGGAAGGAATTGTTACCTGCATGTGGAGGAGGGTCTTCTTAACAGGACCTGGGGCCACCGCTGTGACCAAATGGTGGCCTCTCTCCTATAGTATTCAAGATCTCTTGCTGAAACCACCCATTGGCCAAACCCAACCCCAAACCAGAGACCAAAGGATCCATGTCCTTCCATTCATAGAAGTAAGCTTCCTGGGGCATAAAGCAGTGGAGTAAAGGAGGGGGAATAGCTCTGGTAGGGCACATCACCTCAGTGAATGCTACCATTCACCTCACTGAATGCAACCATCTAGTCTCCCTATCTAGGAATTTGGGAGATTTTCTCAACTGCTCTCTCTCATGTACTCCACTATACCCAATTAGTCACCAAGCCCTATAGATGTTATTTTCTGAATGTTTCTCACATTCAT
The DNA here is from genome assembly GCA_029593785.1 of Cabassous unicinctus. NCBI lineage: Eukaryota > Metazoa > Chordata > Mammalia > Cingulata > Chlamyphoridae > Cabassous > Cabassous unicinctus. Next base: position 2,045 of record JAQZBX010070021.1, read on the forward strand.
CCTCTTCTATTCCCTGCCAGTACTCTAGTTCAGGCCCTTCTCTCTCCTCATCTTGATAAATGCTAATATCTCTTATCTGGTGTCTTAGCTTCTAGCTTCAAATCATCCCTACACACTGCTTTTGAAGTTATCTTTCTAAAAGGCCAAGCTCTAGGCACTTTAATGACAGGATCATGCATTTCCCCAAATATTTTAATTTTTTAAATGTAAAATTAATTACAAAAGACAGGTACAGTAATTCCCAGGAAAGTCAAGCTGTACAGATAGCTATTAAATAAAATGTGAAATCTTCTAAAGGGGTAACCATTGTTAACAATTTGGTTATATTGTTCCAGATTGTTTGTTTGTTTGTTTGTTTGTTTTTAATGATTATAGACTCAGAGGAATTTGCAAAAAATAATAAAGAAATGCCTTCTACTCAGCTTACCCCAGTGGTAACATTTAATGTAACTATAGTGTAATATCAAAGCAAGGAAATTGACATTGGTATAATACTTTTAACTAGACTACAGTTCTTATTCTAATTTCACTCCAGATTGATATTTTAATCACATAGAAATGTGCCCCCCACACCCATACTATCCTTTCATTGCTTTTTAAGTTCCTTAGTGCTTAGTTTAGATAAGGTTTAAACACTGGTAGCATATATGTCAGACAAAGGATTTTTAGATTCAAATAAAAAATACTAACCAATGGGGAAAATCGGTTAAAAGATATAAATAGACAATTCACTGAAGGAAAAATATAAATGACCAATGAACACATAAAAAGGATGCTGAGTTTTACTAAGGATCAGGGAATTACAAATTAAAATCACAATGAAATATTTTTCACTATTAAATTTACAAAAATGTAGAGCTGATAAGAGAAAGACTGTTAAAGAGGTAGAGTGTAAATAAATAAAAGTTACTTTAGAAAACAATTTGGCAGTATCCATACAACATAATGTAGCCGGATTTTGTCTAAGTTCTTGACTAAGCTGCAAGAAATGAATTTCAAGAGCACACCACGTTGATTAGGCCAGTAATTTATTAAGGTAGGGAGGGAAAGAGAAATGGGAGAAAATAACAGATCATGGGTCCCAGGTAGAGAGGAAGGGGCTGAAGAGTGATAAAGAGGACCGATTTACAGATTAAAATTTCCCGTTATAGATTATAAATCCCCAGGTTTACTTGCATATTGATCCAGGCGGGGGTGAAGAAGGCCAGAATAGGGGGCAGAAGGCAAGAACAGGCCAAAAGGCAAGAGAGGGCTGGTTCAGCCTTTGGAATTGCCTTTTGAACTATTAATTATCCCACCCTTTTGCTAATGGCATGGGAGGAGTTCCAGGTATTTGCTGTTTTTTGTTGTTGTTGTTTTTTAAAAGATTTATTTATTTATTTATTTATCCCCCCTTGCTGCTTATGCTCGCTGTGTCCATTCCCTGCGTGTTTTCTCCATGTCTGCTTATCTCCCCCTTGCTGTGAGGTCCCACTGCATCAGCCCACTGCGCTGCGCGGGCCGGCCTGCCCTCACAAGGAGGCCCCGGGAAGCGAACCCGGGGCCTCACACATGGTAAACGGGGGCTCTATCGATTGAGCCACACCCGCTTCCTGTTGTGAGGTCTTGCTGCATCAGCCCACCGGGCCGCGCGGGCCGGCCTGCCCTCACAAGGAGGCCCCGGGAAGCGAACTCGGGGCCTCCCATATGGTAAACAGGAGCTCTATCGATTGAGCCACACCCGCTTCCTGCTGTTTTGATTGATTACTCCACCCATTGGCCCCTGGGAAGGCCCAATGATAAGGCCCCTGGAGAATATCCAGGGCTTCTCCTGGCTTCCAGAGAAATCTCGTTCCAAATGGGAGACTCTCATGAGGGTCTTCCAGCAGCCATTTTGGGGGTATTGAAGAACACGTGTTAATGGCGGTGGTTTTTCTGCCAGGTTCTAGATCCATCTATTGATTCCCTATCTAGCTTGCTTCAGTAAGATGTTTTTACCTTTTGATCCAGCAATTTCACTTCTAGGATTCTGTCTCACTGCACTACTTACACATATGGACAAAGGTAATATTTAGGAGAAAATTTATTGTAATATATTATTTTGAATGGAGAAAAATTGGACAACATAAATATTGATTAATAGGAGAATGGTGGAAGCAGATGTGGCTCAAGTGATTGGGCTCCCGTCTACCATATAGAAGGTCTAGGGTTCGATTCCCAGGACCTCCTGGTGAAAAGCAAGCTGGCCCACGCAGCAAGCTGGCCCAAGTGGAAAGCTGGCCCACAAGTATTGCTAGCCCACGTGGAGAGATGGCTAGCGAGATGACGCAACAAAAAGAGACACAGAAGAGAGACAATAAGAGACACAGCAGACCAGGGAGCTGAGGTGGTGCAAGAGATTGAGCAGCCTCTCTCCACCCCAGAAGGTCCCAGGATCAGTTCCTGGTGCCACCTAAAGAGTAGACAAGCAGACACAGAAGAACACACAGCAGACGGCGAGCACAAAAAATCAATGGCGGGGTGGGGGTGGGCATAAATAAATAAGTTAATCTTTAAAAAAAAAAAAGAGAGAGAATGGTTAGATTAATTGTAATGTGCCCATAGAATGGAGTAGACAAACAGTCATATATTTTTAAATCAATGAAGACAAAAAGAACTATAGGTGTCAGAGAACTATGTTTAAAGACTGTAGGCTCTACATGGATTTATAATCCTGGCTCCACCTAGTTCTGGGAACTTGGATAGTTTAAATATTTACTTAACTTTTGGAACATCAGTTTCCTCATAGGAAAATAAGAATGGTAGGGTTAATAACTATCTTGTAGGATCATTGTCAGCATTAAATGAGTTAATTTAAGCAGATAATAAAATGGTATCTAGTACACAGCAATTGTTCAGTAAATGTTAGTTACTATCATTGTTACTGTCTAAGTAAAAATATCTATATATTTTATCAGCATTTTGTATATTTTATATATATTTATATATCCTATATGAAAGGATACATATGAAATTGTGATTTCCTTTGGGAAGGAGTTTAACTTTCGTATTTAATAATATGTACTTCTATATCAATTGCAGAATTGGTTCTCTTCTGTTATTGCTCTGGGCAAATCAACATCTGAGCCACCTTGCTTTGTTTGAGGAATCTCCCACCTTATGAAGCAGGCTATGCATTCCACTACAGAAATCTAAAATGCAAGGTACTTGCTTTCCCATACTCCCTTTTGGGGAGGGCCTGGGCACATGACCTGTTCTCCACCAATCAAATGCTTATAGAATCCAGGATTAGCAGAGGAGAGGCAGCAGCTTGGTGGCAACTATATTCAGTCTCCAGTGGAAGGTGTGGCAACAATCGCAGCATTAGTGATGTTCACAGAACTAACTGAAGGTCGGTGGGGGCAGGGGCAACTAGTCCTTCACAGGACCAGTTCTGCAGTAAGATTTTAAAGCCTTCCCAGAGGATCTATGAGCTACTCACTATCTTTTTTTAAAAGATCCTTTTCCTAAATGTTCTAGAGTTGGTTCCCTTACTAGACACTAAATACACTGACTGATACAGTATATTTTTGAAATTTTAAAAAACCTTACCAACTATTTATTATGAACAATTTCAAACATATAGAAAAGTTGAAAGAAAAGTAAAAAGAACACCCATATAGCATTCATCTAGATTCAGCATTTGGTAATGGTTTGATATATTTGCTTTATTTTTATATGTATGTGTTAATATTTTTTTTTTTCATTTTTTGAAAGTTAGCACATACCTAAGAAAATGGATAGTAATTCCATAATATTCTCTAGTATCCAATCCATATTCAAATTTCCCCAAATGTCCACAAAATACCTTTTGTATCTAATATTTTTTAATGCCAAGATCCAACTGAGTTTCATACATTGTATTTGGTTATGTCTGTTCAGTGTCTTTTTATAATTAAAAAGTTTTTAAAATAAAGGAAATATATGGACTTTGGTTCTTCTTTTATTGGCTTCTATCTAAGGATTCTTTTGAGAAGATAAATATGGAAAATAACATTTATTAAATCCTAATCATGTGCCAAGTTTATGTGACATGCTGGGCATATAAACATACATAAAGCAAGGTTCCTCACTCCCTCTTGGTGTTTCTCCAAATGCACACAATTTGCTGGTCTCACTTTTAGCCAGTTTAAGGAACAGATAGGGACAGAGGCTATTAGAGTTTATCATTTCCTTTCCTTGGCTCAGAGCCACATTATAGAGTGGGAAAGCTGAACGGGGCTGGATAGGCATATCTCATAATTTATCATCCACTCTTTCTGAATCCAGTACAAACTTCTCAGCATGGCAATCAAGGACTGTCACAGCCTGACTCCAAGCTAACTCTCACCACCCCCCCTCTTATGGAACTCAAACCAGGCCCACAATTTCTTTGTTTCATGTTTCATGTTTTCCCATTTTACTGAAATGCTTTTCCACCTATGTCTACCTTCAAACTCTGACTGACATTGTGGTGTTTTGAAACTGTACATACTTCAGAAAAGCATGTTCTTAAGGTTAATCCATTCCTATGAGTATGGACCCATTGTAAATAGGATCTTTGATGAGGCTATTTCAGTTAAGGTATGACCCAACTCATTCAGGATGGGTCTTAATCCTCTTACTGGAGTCCTTTATTAATGGGATGAATACAGAGAGAGAAAGGCAAGAAGAAGCTGAAAGCAATGAAACCCAGAAGGGAAGGGAGAGACCAGCAGATGCTGCCACGTGTCTTTCCTTGTGGCAGAGGAGCCAAGGATCGCCAGCAGCCAGTATTTGGGAAGAAAGCATCACCTTGATGACACCTTGATTTGGGTATTTTCTAGACTTCAAACTGTAAGTGAATAAAACTCCCATTGTTTACACCCGACCCATTTTATGGTATTTGCTTTAGTTAGTCTAGGAAACTAAAATAGATATATATGCCACAAGTTTGGTAAAAACTTTCTAGAGTCTATTTCTAATGAGAAGAAAAGCTTTCATTCTTTTGTTCTCCCACTTGTATATTTCTTACTTTGCTTATCAAGTTTTGCCCTATGTTACCATATTGTGCTTTTTGCCCTAATAAGTTCTTTCCTATCCTACTGGATACATAGAAGATACACAATTTTTGTGAATTTGATTAAAATTAATCTTAAAGCTTTGAAAGTAATTGAGAATAATTTTAGCAAAACACAAGGCAGAAATGCCAGAACTGCCCTGGTATAATGTAGATGGTATTAGAGTAGATTTATCACGTAAGACCTGCTCACTCATCCCAGGAATGTCCAGAGGGCACACCGTTCACCAGGACTGTAAGGAATAAATTTGTGAGAGAGGCAACATCATCCCTGAAGGACAATGAGGTCTCTCTTCTCTGTAGGTAAGATATTACTGTGAGAACTACTGCCACTGAACTTGAATCCTTAAACACAATGGGGCTGATCAGATCTCGGGTTGGCAGGAGCCAAGTGGCAGCACTTAATCACCAAAGACAAGGTAAGCATGGCTACCCTATGGACAGCAGAATCAAAGCAGTAATCAGGATAGTCTGACTTACAGAGACATATGGCACTGGCTACTTGATCATGGGGTACCCTATTTTATCATGGGGTAAGAAAAGGGCAGTCTACAAAATTCTTATTTGATCTGTATAAGCAGAAGAGGTCTAGGTCAAGTGAACAAAAGTCTAACATGAATTGCAAAAACTGAGTCATTTTCCCTCAATAAATTACCAGACTTGAGGCAGTTTACAGCCAGAATCCCTTTAATGAAGGGAAGGTCGATCCCCTTGGGGAATGACCCTGTTACACTGCCAAAAATGTATACTGTTAGTCTTCCTTCAAGCCTTCTCCAAGGTGACCTATGGCCTTTACCAGGGTGACTGTGCATTGGGGAAAAGGAAATGATCAGACATTTCAGGGATTATTAGACATCAGCTTGGAACTGACACTAATTCCAGGATACCCAAAATGTCACTGTGGTCCACCAGTAAGAGTAGGGGCTTATGGAGGTCAGGTGATCAATGGAGTTTTAGCTCAGGTCCATATCATAGTGCTTCCAGAAATAACCCATTCTATAGTTATTTCCTTGGTTTCAGAATGCATAATTGGAATAGATGTATTCAGCAACTGACAGAATTCCCACATTGATTCCCTGACTTGTGGAGTGAGGGTTATAATGGTAGGAAAGGCCAAGTGGAATCCATTAAAACTGACTCTACCTTGCAAAATAATAAACCAAAAGCAATTCCGTGTTCCTGGAGGGATCACAGAGATTAGTGCCCAAGGACTTGAAGGATGCAGGGGTGGTGATTCCCTGCACTTCCCCATTCAACTCTCCTATTTGGCCTGAACAGAAAACAGGTGAGTTTTGGAGGATGACAGTGGGTATTCATAAACGTAACCAGGTGTTGACTTCAATTGCAGCTGCTGTTCTAGATGTATCATTGCTTGAGCAAATCTACATATACCTTGGTACCTTGTATGTAACTATTGATCTGGTAAGTGCTTTTTTCTTTATACCTGTTAGTAAAGACCACCAGTAACAGTTTGCTTTCAGCTAGTAAGGCTAGCAATATACTTTCACTGTCCTACCTCAGGGGCCTATCAACTCTCCAGCTGTACGTCATAAGCTAGTCTTTAGGAAACTTGATAGTCTCTCCCTTCTACAGGACGTCACAGTGGCCCATTATATTGATGACATCATGTTGATTGGACCTAGTGAGCAAGAAGCATCAACTACTCTAGACTTATTGGTAAGGCATTTGTATGTCAGAGGGTGGGAAATAAATCCAACAAAAATTCAGGGGCCTTCCACATCATTGAAATTTCTAGGTGTCCAGTGGTATAGGGCGTGTTGAGATATCCCTTCTAAGGTAAAGGATAAGCTATTGCATCTGGCCCTTCCTACAACCAAAAAAGAGGTACAACACCTAATTGGCTTCTTTGATTTTGGAGGCAACATACTCCTCATTTTGGTGTGCTACCCCAGCCCATTTACCAAGTGACCCAAAAAGCTGCTAGTTTTGAGTGGGTAATGGAACAAGAAGAGGCTTTGCAACAGGTCCAGGCTGTTGTGCAAGCTGCTCTGCCCATTGGGCCATATGATCTAGCAGATCCAATGGTGCTGGAAGTGTCAGTAGTAAATAAAGATGCTGTCTGGAGCCTTTGGCAGGCTCCTATAGGAGAATCACAGCACAGAGCCTTAAGATTTTGGAGTAAAGCCATCCTCTGCAGATCTTTGGCCTGCTACTGGGCCTTAGTAGAAACTGAACACTTAACCATGAACCACAAAGTTACCATGAGACCTGAGTTGCCTATCATGAACTAGATGTTGTCTGACCCACAAAGCCATAAAGTTGGGCATACACAGCAGCACTCTGTCATAAAATGGAAGTGATATATGCAATATTGGGCTTGAGCAGGCCCTGAATGCACAAGTATTCCAGGAAGTGGTCCAAATGCCTCTGGGCACCCACTCCTGCCACCTTACCTTCTCTTTCCCAGCCCACATTTGTGATTTCTTGAGGGAATTCCCTATGATCAGTTGATTGACAAAGAAAAAACTTGGGCCTGTTCTACAGACAGTTCTGCACAATATACAGGTACCACCTGAAAATGGACAGCTGCAGCACTACAGCCCCTTTCTGGGATGTCCCTGAAGGACAGTGGTGAAGGGAAGTTCTCTCAGTGTGCAGAACTTCAAGCAGCGCACCTGTTTGTTCATTTTGCTTGGAAGGAGAAATGGCTCTTGGTGTGTTTGCATACTGATTCATGGGCTGTAGCCAATGGTTTGGCTGTATGGTCAAGGGCTTGGAAGGAAAAAGATTGGAAAATTGGTGATGAAGAGGTCTAGGGGAGAAGTAAGTGGATAGACCTTTCTGAATGGGTGAAAAATATGAAGATATTTGTGTTCTTTGTGCACCAGGGAGTGACTTCAGCATGGGAGAATTTTAATAATCAAGTGGATAGGATTATCCATTCTTTGGATGCCAGTCAGTCTCTTTTGCCAGTCACTCCAATGGACTCATGAACAAAGTTGCCATGGTGGAAGGGATGGAGGTTATGCATGGGCTCAGAAACATGGTCTTCCATTCACCAAGGCTGAGCTGGCTTCAGCCACCACTGAGTGACCAGTCTGCCAGCAGCAGAGACCAACACCCAGTTCCTGATATGTCACCATTCCCCAGAGTGATCAGCTGCTACCCAGTGGCATGTTGTTTACATTGGACCACTTCCAACATGGAACAGGCAGCATTTTGTTCTTACTGGAATAGACATATACTCTGGATTCCGATTTGCCTTCCTTGCACGCAATGCTTCTGCCAAAACTACCATCTGTGGAGTTACAGAATGCCTTATCCACAGTCATGGTATTCCACACAGCATTGCTCCTGATCAAGAAATCCACTTCATAGCAAATGAAGTATGGTAATGGGAATATATTCATGGAATTCACTGGTCTTGCCATGTTTCCCATCTCCTGAAGCAGTTGGATGGATAGAACGGTGAAATGACCTTGTGAAGGCTCAATTATAGCACCAACTGGGTAGGTAGCAATAACTTTCAAGGCTGGGGTAGTGGTCTCCAGAAGGCTGTATATGCTCTAAATCAGCATCCACTCCATGGTGCTGTTTCTCCCATAGATAGAATTCACAGGTCCAGGAATCAAGAGGTAGAAATGGGAATGGCACCACTCACTATTATCCCTAGTGATCCACTGGAAAAAATTTTTGCCTCTTGTCCCTTCAATCTTAATTTCTGCTGGTCTACAAGTCTTAGTTCCAAAAAGAGGAGTGCTTCCACTATGAGACATAACAGTGATTCCATTGAACTGGAATTTAAGTCTGCCACCTGGCCACTATGGGCTCCTCATGCCTCTGAATCAACAGGCAAAGAAGGGAACTACTGTGTTGGCTGGGGTGATTGATCCTGATTATCAATAAGAAATAGGACTGCAACTACACAATGGAGGTAAAGAAGAGTTTGTTTGGAATACAGGAGATCCCTTAAGGCAGGGGTTCTTAACATTTTTTGTTCCACAGACCCCTTTGCCAGTCAGGTGAAAACCACAGACCCCACTAAGTCTACACTATATTGTGTATTATTTAATAAATATATCACACCTGCACCAACATGTCCCCACAAGAATAATGTTTTTTTGAATTTCAATTCAAGCTCATGGACCCCTTGTTAAGAACCCCTGCCTTAGGGCATTTCTTAGAATTAACATGCCTTGTGATTAAAGTCAGTAGAAAACTGCAGCTACTAACCCAATCCAGGCAGGACTACAAATGGCCAAAAACCTTCAAGAATGAAGGTTTGGGTCACCCCACAAGGGAAAGAACCATGGCCAGCCGAGGCTTGCTGAGAGTAAAGGGAATATGGAATGGATAATGGAAGAAGGTAGTTATAAATACAAGATATAGCCACCTGACCAGTTGACAAAGATATATCTACCTGACCAATGGTTATGAGTATTTCTTCCTTGTTTGTTTGTTTTTTTTATGGCTATGTTTGTATTGTATACACAAATAAAAAATATATGTTTTCTTCTCTATCTTAGTCCCTTATCATATAACATAAGTTGTATTAACTTTATGGCACAGTATTTAAGTTTCAGGATATCAAGTTTAAGAGTGAATATTACCCAAGGACTTATATCTTCTTTGGGGGAAAGGGTTAGTGTGTTTCTGGTTGTATGTGAAACAGTTGAACTATGTTAGGCAAAGTATGATCGTTATTGTTGTTACTTAGAGAATAAGTATGGTTTAAGGAGATGTGTATGTGTGCCAAATTGACAAAGAAATAGACTGTGATGTGTAAGTTCACGTGTCAACTTGACTAGGTTATGGTGTTCGGTTGTTTTGTCAAGCAAGCACTGGCCTGATTGTTACTATAAAAATATTTCCTGGATCTAAATCATTAGTCAGTTGATTGCATCTATGGCTGATTACATCTAGAGTCAACAAAGGAGACTGCCTTCAGCAATGAGAGAAGTCTCATCCAATCAATTGAAGGCCTTAAAGGGAGACCTGAGATTTCAGCAGTCAGAAAGAAGAATTTCTCTCTCTTTTTCTGCCAGCCAGCTTCTCCTGGGAAATTCATCGAAATCTTCATCAGAGTTCCCAACTTGCAGCCTGCTCTGTGGAATATTTTCTTGCCAATCCCTCTGGTCACATGAGCTAATTCCTATAATAAATCTCATAACTACATACATATATCGTATTGGTTCTGTTTCTCTGGGGAACCCCGACTAATAAGCCAAGTAAGAACAGACACATTAATTCTATGTGTGTAGTTGAAAATTTGTGTGCCTACACATCTGTAGAAAAGTGGCTAAGTGAACCTAAGGCATGATCTTTGGCAGCTTTATGCAGCATGATGGGCACGTAGAAAAATATTTTAAATGAACACATTTGAATCCTTGGCGCCTCTCAGTTGGATCACTACATTGTCAAACAGTAAAGGAATGTTTAAATACAAATAAGTTATGTTTTCCCTTAATGAAGCCCTACTCTCTGGTGCATAATTACTGTATTTATCCTTGGGAGTTCCAAGTTTGAGTGAGTGTTTCATTTCTCACTTACGGGATTCAGCACACCTGTTTGCACCCAAGATGCAATAAACAACATTTTAAGCAGAAGTCTACTCCTGCCAGCAGACAGCAGATGGCTGTGCAGATGACAGACATGATGCCTTAACACAGCTACATCCTGTGCTGGCTTGTTTGAGCTAATTACTTATTTGATATTTGATATATGCAGAGAAATCATATAATGTGTAACTAAGCTTTGAAGTATTATAACAATATAAACAGCCATGAATTCACCACCCAAACTTTAAGGAAAACTAGAACATTATAAGTCGTTTACACATACCTATATGTTCCTCTCCTGCCTCATTCCTCTGCCTTCTCTTTAGAGGTAACCACAATCATGAATTTTCATTGTTATTTTCCCCATGCTTTATCATATATAACACATGTGATAACATATATAACACAAAATGTCCCATTTTTACAATTTGAAGTTTACAATCCAGTAGTATTACTTACATTCACAATATTGTGCTACCATCACCACCATCCATTAAGCAGTATTTTTCCATTTCCCCTTCCCCTCACACCCTGGTAACATTTAATCTACTTTCTATCTCTATGAATTTGCTTATTCTATATATGTCATATGAGTAGAATCATCTACAATTTTTGTCCTTTTGTGTCCTGCTTATTCCACTTGGCATCATGTTTTCAAGATTCATTCATGTTGTAGAAGGTATCAGGATTTTATTCCTTTTTACAGATGAATAATATTCCATTGTAAGTATATATCACATTTTATCCATTCATCTGTTAGTGGTCACTTGGGTTGTTTCCACCTTTTGGCTATTGTGAATAATGCTGCTATGAACATTGGTGTACAAGTATCTGGGTCCCTGTTTTCAATTCTTTTGGATATATTCCTAGAAGTGGAATTGCTGGTCATATGGTAATTCTATGCTTAACTATTTTTCCCATGCTTTTAAAAAATATTTTAACGCATACGTATGTATCTTAGAGCTTCATATTGTTTTGTTTTCCTTGTTTTTTGCTTTATAAAAATATCATACTTAATGTAGTCTTTTGCAACTTGATTATTTTTTACCCAAGGGTATGTTTCTAAGATTTATCTATGTTGTTGCTTGTAGCTGTAGTTCACACAATCATTGTAACTGCTGTAGAAAATTCCTTTGTGTAACAATAGCACTATTTATGAATTCATTCTTCTGTTGCTGGATATTTGGGTTGTTTACAGTTGTTTTTGTTTCCTATTACGAGCAAAGTTACTGTGAACATGTCTCCTAGTGAATATGTGCAAGAGTTCTTTAGGGATAAGGCTTAGGAGTAGACTTGTTGAGTCTTAGAGCATGTGGGGGTTCAATTTTACAAGATAGTGTCTAGTTTCCAAAGTGATTATATCAATTCACATTACCACCAGCAACTTGTAAGAGTTCATGTTAACCCACATCCTCACCACCACTTGATATTGTCATACTTTAATCTATTGGATGTAAAATAGTATCTCATTTGGGAGCTATCTTTCTTCACCTTGCCCAACCTTGACAACATTCTGAGCCATCCCAGAGCTATTGGTCTAGAAGGGATTAAAGGAAGTAGAGAGGGGTATAGAGTTTCATATTGAATCAAGGAGGTCCTGAAGCTTGTAGGGATGATCCCTGCAAAAGCATTTCCTGTGAGATTCACGGTTGTATAACATGTACATTCATTCATTTAATGACTGTTCCAGACCCAGGGACCTTACAGTGAATGAAACAGACAAGGTGCCTGTCTTAGTTTGCCAAAGGGCTGCTGCTTCAAAGTACCAGAAATGGGTTGGCTTTTATAATGGGAATTTTATTTAGAGTAAAAGCTTACAGTTACAAGGCTGTGAAATGTCCAAAAAGGCACCATCAGAGATGCTTTCTCACCGAAGTCAGCTACTGGTGATCCTGGTGTCCTGCTACATGGCAAAGCAAGATGGCAAAGAGGTCTTTGCTGTCCCCTCTTGAATATTCCATCTCTCGGAGCTCAACTATGGACAGCCAGGCGTAGGGCTTGTCTCTTTCCAGGCTGCCTCTCTCAGTCTCTCTGCTCCACTTTCTTCTAAGTTCAGCTATGGGCTATCAGGCATATGGCTCATCTCTTCAACCTTGAGCTGCTCCATGGGCCCAGCCTCTTGGGGGCTCATGCTTCAGCTTTGGCTGCTAGTGATCCTCGAGTCCCCTCTCTCATATGGCCGGGTCAAAATTTCTTCCTTTCTCTGTGTCTGTCTCTCTGTGTCTCTGTTTATATAAACCTCCACTAAGAGGGCAGACCTCATGACATAGTCCAATCAAACGGCCCTCACACTCACAGGAATGGATTAGTTCAAGAACATAATCAAACTGTGACAGTACCTGCCCTCATGGAGCTTACATTCTAGTGAGGAGGAAACAGACACCAAACAAATGAGTATATAACCTAATAATATTGGAAAGTAAAGACCAGCTTTAGGGTCAGATAGACCAATGCTCAAATCTATTCTCCAAACTGTACCAGACTTTCAACCTCTCTGAGCCTCAGTTTCATCTTTATAGATAATTGCTATTTTGCTAGATTATTATGAGGATTATTGCTGATGTAAAGTGCTAAGCACAAATACTGGTATTCTCTCCTGTTTAGCCACTTTGAGGAGTGTCTGGGACAGGTTGATTCTAAGACCTCAAGGGTGGGGCAATCTCATCTCCAGATTAGTCTTCTTGGTTCCTACTGTGATTCTGCTCACACCCGAGTCCCAGAGCAACACTCCTCATAAACAGAAACAGAAGCCTGGGCATCTCTGTCAACCAACATCAGTCTGTTCATTTAGCCCCAATAACCAATACTCACCTTCTCCCACTTTGACTGATTTTTTTTTTTTTTTAAAGATTTATTTATTTA
>JAQZBX010070022.1:0-15486 GCA_029593785.1 Cabassous unicinctus
AAAAAAAAAAAAAAAAAAAGAGGCCCTATTGAATAGCCAAGTCAATCTTTAAAAAGAAGAACAAATTTAGAGGATGCACACTTCCTGATTTCCAAACTTATTACAAAACTACAACAATCAAAACAATGTGGTACTGGCATAAAGACAAATGGAATAGAATTGAGAGTTCAAAATACATCTATGGCCAATTGATGTTCAACAAGGGTGCCAAGTCCATGCAATGGGGAAAGAATAGCATTTTCAACAAATGGTCCTGGGAAATCTGGATTTCCACATGTAAAAAAAAAAAGGAAGTTGGCTCCCCTACTTCACACTATATATAAAAATTAACTCAAAATGGATCAATGACCTAAATATAAGAGGTAAAACAACAAAACTATTAGAAGATAACAGGAGAAAATCTACATGACCTTGGGTTGGGCAATGGAGTCTTAGATATGACATCAAAAGCATGAGCAACAAAAGAAATAGATAAACTGAAGTTCATCAAAATTAAAACTTTTCTGCATCAAAGTTTAGTGGGAGAAAATCATTGTCAATCATATATCTGATAAGGGTTTAATACCCAGAATACATGAAGAACTCCTACAACTCAACAACAAAAAAGACAAAAGTAATTTAAAAAGGATTTGAATAGACATTTGCAAAGAATATCTACAGATGGCCAACAAGCACATGAAAAGATGCCTAACATCATTACTCATTAGAGAAATGCAAATTCAACCTGCAATGAGCTACCACACCACGCCCACTAGGATAGCTTTAAAAAAAAAAAAACAGAAAATTACAAGTGTTGACAAGGATGTGGAGAAATTGGAATTTCGTATATTGCTGTTTAGAACGTTAAATGGTGTAACCACTGTGGAAAAGAATTTGGCAGTTCCTCAAAAAATTAAACATGATTCATGAATTCCACTCCTAGGCATACCCAAAAGAATTTAAAAGAAGTGTTCAAATACTGTACATGAATGTTCATAGAAGCACTATTCATAAAGCTGAAAGGTAGAAACAATCCAAATATCAATCAACAGATGAATGGGTTAACACAATATAAGATATCCTTGCAATGGAATATTATTCAGCCATAAAAAGTACTGATATGTGCTACATGATGGATGAACCTCAAAAACATTCTGCTAAGTGAAAGAAGCCAAACACAAAATGTCATATATTGTATGATTCCATTTATATGAAATGTCCAGAATAGGTAAATTAATGGAGACAGAAAGCAGATTAGTGGTTGCAAGTGTGGTTGGGGTAGGAGAGACTGACAAGGTACTGCTTAGTTGGTATGGGGTCTCCTTTGGAATGATGAAAATGTTTTGGAACTAGACAGAAGTGACATTTGCACAACATTGTGAATGTCCTGAATTGTACACATTAAGATTGTACACATTGATTGTACACATTAAGATAGTTAATTTTATGTTATGTTTTACCTTAATTTTTTTTAAAAGTGAAGAAGTCTTTTTCTGCAAGTTAGACTTCAACCACTCCAACCAAAATATCTATTCAATATGTTCTTTTATTTTAAAAATAGAAACCAAAATTCCTGGTCTACAGAATAGACAGTGTTTTATCTCATAGAATGGTTTACTTTTTAGGAACAACAGTGTTATTTGGGGCATCTTATGCCTCAAGTTTTCACAATAGGCATTAACAAACTCTTATCTTGGGTATTTGACCTATAGGTTAGAAGATTAACCTAAGCTGGAGACCAGTCAAACCCAAAGTCAAAGTTTATCCCTATTCTGTGCCTTTTATATCTTTAACATTCAGAACAAAGGGGTTCAAAAGTATTAAAATGATCTGAAGGCACCGAAAAGGTCCTTTATTATCAGTGACAGTTTAAAGCTTTTTGTGGATCCCAGAAAAGATCATGTCCTTAGAGCTAATCCATTCCTGTTCATGTAAACCTATTGTAGGTGGGAACTCTTGATTAAATTACTTCTGTTCAGGACCTTTGATTAGATTGTGTGACCCAGGATGGGTCTTAATCCTCTTACTGGAGTCCTTTATAAATGGAGGACTAAAAGCAGCTGACACAGGGAAAAAATAAGCAGAGATGGAGAGAAGCCTCCAGAAGTCAACAAACCCAGAAGAGAAAAAAGCCACAGACCTGTCATTTCCTTGATCACCCACAGCTGAGCATCTTTAGATAACGCCACCATGTGCCCAGTTGCCCACAGCTGCAAGTTGTTGAGACAGCATCTCTTGATGCCTTGATTTGAACACTTTCACAGCCTCAGAACTGTAAGCTTTTAACCTAATAAATTCCCATTATAAAAGCTAACAAATTTCTGGTACATTGCTCCCAGCAGCACTTAGCTAAATAAAACACCATCACAAAAGTTTTGATTATTTCTAGGGTGTTCTAGGCAGTGGAATGTACCATATATATTTGAAAGATTTCCAACATGGATTAAAACAAAAAGAGTTTTCCGCCAAATCTCTACCTGACCTGAAATTTAAGTTTATTTTAATACGAAACCAGATGTTCTGGTTAAATGATGTTTTCCCATGCAGTGCAATCCTCAATCGAGCATAGACGTTTTGTGATGCCTATAAACTTCTTGAGAACAAGAGTTTATAACTTACTCATTGTCTCAAGAAGTTGTAGTGAGAGGGCTCAAGTTAAGCACTACCACTTGTTTACTGGATGACCTTTAATATCAAGCCACTTACCCCTACTCAACCTCAGTTTCTTCAATTATAAAACAGGGATGATAATCAAACAGAGTTGATGTGAGAATTTAATATAATAATATGCCAAAGGACTACACAAATGTCAGGGATTTATATCACCTCTTCCAGTACTTTACAAATAGTAGGTGTTAAGTTTATGTTTGTTTAATTGAGTTGTGTAATGGTCTTGGGAATATAAGACTAATCTTACTTTGCATTGACTGAATTAAACTTGGCTCTTTCTCAGGAAGTTATGTCTCTGAACAAGCTGAATCCTGGATATACTAGTATTTTTTGTATTAAGCTATGTTTTAACAGTATTATGTCAAATTTACTACAAAAGCTATTAATGAAATATGCTAATGAGAAAATTGTTAATTGTTCCTTTTCAAAAGAGAGAAATGAAGTCCCTTCCACTATTAGAATCTATTTAGTAAAACACATCTTTCGGTGTTTACAGCATTCCTTGAAAATGTGAAAAAGTTAATGCATCCCAGCAGGTGAGCAGTTTCTTATCCCTAGCAGGAATATTAATCACTATTATTATCATCTAAGTAAGTCTTTGACCTCATAGGGAGATGTGCACTGCTAGCTTTGGGGAGGGAAATGAATGTTGGAGCAGAGTGTTCATACTGAGAAACTGATCAGGATTATCTACTTCTTTACTGTCTAATAAGGAAAGCCAGCATCAGTCCAGAAGGTGTAATTTCAGGATCAAAGAAGAGGCAGACATGATACCTGAAATGCCCACCACAAAAATTACTCCTTTGGGTTTAAGTCTTTTTGGTAAATTACTTAATTAGAGAAGTTGAAGGTTTACAGAAAAATCATGTAAAAAATATAGCATTCCCATTACTTATTCTTTGCATTAGTGTGGTACCTCTGTTATAATTGGTGAAAGAATATTATAATTGTACCAATAACTATAGCCCATTGTTTACAATAGAGTTCACTGTGTTGTGCAATCCTATGTTTAATCTTTTAATTTTTATTCTAGTAACATATATATATGACCTAAAATGTCCCGCTTTTAACCACATTCACATACATAATTCAGTGCTGTTAATTACACTCACAATGTTGGACTACCATCACCACCATCCATTTCCAAAACTTTACAATTAACACAAATAGAAATTCTGTACAAATTAAGAATTAACTCCACATTCCCTACCTCCAACCCAACCCCTGGTAACATATAGTCTAAATTCTAACTCTTATGAGTTTGCTTATTCTAATTATTTCATATCAGTGAGATCATACAATATTTGTCCTTTTGTGTCTGCCTTATTTCACACAACACAAAGTCTTCAAAGTTCATCCATGTTGTTGCATGAACCAGAACTTCGTTCCTTTTTAATGCTGAATAATATTCCATTCTATGCTTATACCACATTTTATTTATCCATTTATCAGTTGATGGACACTTGGGTTGCTTCCCTCTTTGGGCAATTGTGAATAATGCCGCTAGGATCATTGGTGTGTAAATATCTGTTCAAGTCCCTGCTTTCAATTCTTTTGGGTATATACCTAGCAGAGGATTGCCAAGTGTATTAGTCTGCTATGCTGCCAAAAACAATATACCAGAAATGGGATGGCTTTTGCAATGGGGATTTTTTAGCTTATAAGCTTACAGTTCTGAGGCCATGAAAATGTCCAAATCAAGGCATCATCACGTGATGCTTTCTCCCTGAAGACTGACTGCCAGCGATCCTGGATTCCTCTGTTATGTGGCAAGGCATATGGTGGCATCTGCTGGTCTCTTCCTTCTCTTCTGGGTTTCATTGCTTTCAGTTTCTGGCTTCCATGGCTTTCTCTCTTCTCTCTGAATTCTATTCTCTTATAAAGGACTCTAGTAAGAGGATTAAAACCCACCCTGGGCCACGCCCCAACTGAAGTAACTGAATCAAAAGACCCTTAACTGAAGTAACCTAATCAAAAGGTCCTATCTAAAATAGGTTTACACCCACAGGAATGAACTAGCTTTAAGAACATTAATTTTCTGGGGTCCACATAGTTTCAAATCATCACACCAGTCATATGGTAATTCTATACTTAGCTTTCTCTGTACTGCCAGTACTCAGTACTGTCTATCACAGCAGCTGCACTATTTTACATTCCCATCAGCAATGAATGGGCATTCCTATTTCTCCACATCCTCTCCAACACTTGTAATTTTCTGTTGTGGTTTTTTTTTTTATTAGTAGCCATTCTAGTGGGTGCAAACTGGTATCTCATTGTAGTTTTGATTTGCATTTCCCTAATACCTAATGATGTTGAGCATCTTTTAATGTGCTGGAGAAATGGCTATCAAGTCTTCAGTCGAGTTTTTAAATTGGGCTGTGTGAATTGTAGGATTTCTTTATATATTCTGAATATTAAACCTTTATTATATATGTGGTTTCCAAATATTTTCTCCCATTAAGTAGGTTGTCTTTTCACTTTTGTGATAAAGGCCTTTGATGCACAAAAGTTTTTTTAATTTTTGAGGAGGTTCCATTTATCTATTTATTCTTTTTGTTGCTTGTGCTTTGGGTATAACACTTAAGAAACCATTGCCTACCACAAGATCCTGAAGATTCTTCCCTACATTTTCTTCTAGGAGTTTTATAATCCTGGTTTGTATAGTTAGGTTTTTGATCCATTTTTTAAAAAGATTTATTTATTTACTTTTTATCCATTTTTACCCTTCATATGGGAGGCAGGCGTCCAACCATTTGAGCCACATCTGCCCCCTTTTTTATTCATTTTGAGTTGTCTTGGATAGGGTGTGAGATGGGTCCTCCTTCATTCTTTTGCATATGGATACCTAGTTCTCCCAGCGCTATTTGTTGAAGAGACTATTCTTTTCCAATTGCTTGGACTTGGCACCCTTGTCAAAAACCAATTGGGAGTTCCGGCAGAGAGCGGTGAAAAAGCGGAGCGTGGCTGCCTTCCCCTGGCCCTCCGGGTCCTCGAGCTCCAGGAGGGTGGGTGAACTGCGGGGCCTGAGGGTGGTCTGTGGTCGCTGCCCTGCGGAGACCCCGAGCCCTCGCCCAGATTGCTCACTGGCCGGATCAGGCCCTGAGGCAGCGGCGGAACCCTGCTCTCCCCTCCCCCCATGATGCCCTGAAGGCGCGGCGGCCTCTCCCAGTCTGGACTCCGCGGTTCGCTGTTTACTTGCCGCAACTGGTCTGGCGGCGGCGGACTGGCCCTTTTGGGCTGCAGGCGCGGCGGGGAGGGAAGAATGGCGACTACGTTTGCCGCGGAGGGCCATTAGGCGATTCGAAGGCCCAGAAGGCGGGTCTGTGTGGACTCAAGTTCGGCCACCTCTTCAGGCCATGGAGCCGTGCAGACTCCGGGCTTGGGGTGATCGCTCTGTCCCAACTGGATGAGACGTTGTCGCCCTGACAATGACGGACAAAGGCCTTAACAGGCCTGGAAGATGAGCGGAACCTTGGACGACGAGGGTGGAACGGTTAGCGGGCCATTGCCGACTAGTCATTCTTCTACCAGACCTTGCTTGATATTGGAAGAGAGAAATAGAATAACGGGCAACATTTGGCCAATAAGAAGCGCCCACCACCGTTTGGGAAGATTTACTGGCCGTTTATAGAAAGAAGGCCTGTGCATATAATATGAAAAAGCTGCTCTCAACTTTCCCCCCAACCTTTTAAAAGAAAACTTTTGCTACATCTAGGCTTTCTAGATGTAAAGAGGTTGCCTACGTATGATAAAGTAGAGTTAGAAAACCACAAGTCTTGTAATGACCATTAGTTTAAAAAAAAAAATTAGACAAATGGCTTCTGGAAATGACTTTGAGATGGAATTTAGACTGCCTCTGGATGCGACACTGGGAGCAATACACATCCATGCCTTTTTCTGGGGGTTTGAGGACGTGGAGCAGAGAAGGCTGAGAAGGGGAAGAGAAGAGAAGGTTCTATGCCAGACTGGTCATATATAGAAGATATTTTTGTATTGTAACCATTGTTTTGAATGTCATTTTATTCCTCACTACTCTATGTATAGTTCACAATACTAAGTACTTTTCAAAAATATCTCTTCCTAGATGTTCTGAAGTGCCTGACATAGTTAAAAGTAGAGGTAGTAAAAGAACACATTTTGTAAATATCTTTTTGTTAAAATTCATATAAAATATTGTGGGAGTTTTGGAATAGCCAAACCACCTCTCTGAATAGTTCATGTTTTGTGCACTGGTTTGGGGGAGGAGGGATAAGGAAGTACAAAGGGCTCTATGCTAGTGTGTTTAGAATGAGGCAAGATTAACCACTGTCCCTATGTTCGTGCATTTGGTTTTTTACTTTGGTGTGTATATAATGGACAAACACATCTTAATTTACAACATCTAGTCTTCCAGATGTTAAAGAGATTGCCAGTGTATGACAAAAATAGTAAATTAATACATTTTGTGTTAAAATTCCTAGGAAAGATTGTCTTCTGAAAACTTGAGCATTATAGCCCACGGGGAGGGATGGTGGAGGAGTGATAAAAGGGAAGGGATTTAGCTCAGAATGTTCATATTTAGAAGGCACTCAGATTATAACTTGTTAAATATGTGCAGTTTAGGTCAAGACTGCTCTGTGTATAGTGGAAAAAATAAGCCCTTATTTGAAACTTCTAGTGTGTCTAGATGTTTAGAAATGCCCGATGTATGTTAAAAGTAGTAGTAAAATATTACTTTGTAAATATCGTTTTGCTCAATTTCATAGGAAATACTGTCTTTTGGAAATGGGATTGTTAAACCATCTCTGAGCAGCATACTACTGTCTATATACTCGTTCATTGGTTTGGAGGAGGTGGGAGGGAAGCAATTGCAAAAGGTAATATGCTAGTATGTCCATACTTGGACAATTTCAGACAAAACTTTTTCTGTATGTTCTGTGCATTTATATATAGTGTATATAGTGGACAAATGAGTCCTAATTTTGCAACATCTAGATGTTAAAGAGATTGACAGTGTATGACAAAGTAGTGTTAGTAAAATTAGCATGTTTTGTATACTTTGTATTGAAATTCATTGGAAAGTTTGTCTTCTGTAAATGACTTTTGGTATGAATTTGTTCAACCACCTCTAAGGATTACAGTTGCCTGTACTTGTCCACTGAACTGGTACTGGAGAAAGGGGAGTGAGGAGGGAATGGTTCCAGGCCAAGATGGTTGTGTTTAGGAGATACCTCAGATTATAACCTTGTTATGTGTGTGCAATTTTATTTAACAATACTGTGTATGTAGTGGACAAGTAAGTTCTTATTTGAAATATCTAGTCTTTCTAAATATTTTAGAAATATTTAAGTGCTTGATGCACTTAAAAATAGATGTAGTAGAAGAACACTGTAAATAGCTTTTAAAAATTAGTAGGAAATATTGTCTTTGAAAATGGAACTATACTCTTGTTCATTGGTTTGAGGGAGGTGGGAGGGAAGAAGGTGCAAAAGGTGTTTGCTAGGGTGTACTAGAAAATTTCTGATCATCCATTGCCCTGTATGTTATGTGCATTCATTTAACTTTGCTATACTGTATATATTGTATATATACTGGACAAATGAGTCCTAATTTTATAATATTAAAATAATATTCAATATTAAAGAGGTTGTCAATGTATGACAAAAGTAGAGTTAGTAAACTAATACATTTTGTACACTTTGTGTTAAAATTCATAGAAAGGCTGTCTTCTGAAAATGGCTTTTGGAAAAAAAATTGTAAAACCACATGTAAGTGACACATGTGCCTGTAACTCATCCACTGGGTTTGTAGTGGAGAGAAGGGATTGGGAGAAATGGAAGGGCTCTAGACCAGAATGTTTCTATTAAGAAGACACTTTCAGATATAACCATTGTTAAATGTGTATAGTTTATTCATCACTACTGTGTATATAGTGGACAAACAAGTTCTTATTTGAAGCATCTAGTCTTTCTGGATGTTTAGAAGTATACAACGTATGTTAGAGAGTGTAAAAGAATACTTTATGTTTTCTGTTAATACATAGGAATGGCTGTATCTGGGGAATGGGGTTGTTAAACTAGATGTCTTGGAGCAGTATGCTGACGTGGTGGTGGTGGGGCAGGGAAGAAAGTGCACAGGGAAAGGTTATTTGCCTGTGAGTTGTGAGACAAGTTCAGATTGACCATTGTTCTCTACAGGCATTTTAGTTATTGCTGTGTATTAAAGGACAAGTCCTAATGCCCAAAGTAAATAGAGGTAGTAAATAGGGTAGTAAAATAATCCCTATATAAATGTTCTTGTGTGAGTTTTAGGATGGACTGTCTTCTGGGAGTGGCCTCTGTCAATCCACCTCTTGAAGCTGGACATATTCCTGTATTTAGTCATTGAAATGGTGGACGAGGAAGAAGAGGAAGGGCAAAGGGAAGGCTCCTTGGTATTATCTCTATATCTAGAAGACAGTTGTAGATTATAACCATAGTTCTAGATGTGCATTTTTTTGGTAAAATACTTGTGTTGATTGTGGATATGGTTCATTCTTTACTTCACATCTAAGCTTTTTAGATAGCTTGAGGTGACAATGTATGATAAAAAGTAGAGCTAGTGAATTAATGGATTTATAAATAACTTTTTCTTAAATTAATAGAAAAGAAGCATTTTTGACGTGGAATTGTTAAACCACCTCTGAGCAGTATGCACCACGACTTGTTCATTAAATTGGCTGCAGAAGGGCAGAAGGAGGTGCAGGGGGAGGAGTGTATGCAGATGTGTTCATATTTCCATTTTGATGCTAACTATTGATGTGTATATACATCTCTTGGCTATACCATAAGAAAACATTGTTAATTCAGTAGAAACATATGTTTTTGCTGATAATTCAATATAGCCCTGATAATGAATTCTCTTAGAAGCACTACATTTACTGTACTCTATTGCTTTATGTCTCATTTTAAATTGAGCATTATTAAGGGAGCACAGTATTTGTAACTCTGCCAATACCTGCCATTTTTGTGTTAGGAAATTTTTGTCCCCAAGAAAGGCAGTGTGGCAGTTTGATATAGTTATGAATTCCAAAACTAGATACTGGATTATGCTTGTAAACTTGTCTGTTCCTCTGGGCATGATTAAGTTATGATTAGGGCTTTGATTGGGCCACGACAGTAGGTCGTTGAAGGGCGGGGACTCAGAGATAAAACTACATGGCAGAGCAGAGGAGTGAGTTGGAGTTTTGATGCCTGGAGCCTGGGGAAGCAAGCACACAGAGGAGCTTGGTCATGAGGAAGGAGAGAAGGCCCCGGGAAAAGAGATGAGCCATTTGCCTGATAGTCTACAGCTGATCTTGTGGAGAGAAGCAAGCTTGAGACTGTGAGAAGCAAGCCCCAGGAAGAGAGGAACCCAGGAAGCCTGAACTCTTGGCAGATGTCGGCAGCCATCTTGCTTCAACACGTGGCAAGAGACTTTGGTGAGGGAAGTAACTTATGCTTTATGGCCTGGTAACTGTAATCCTCTACCCCAAATAAATACCCTTTATAAGAAAACAACCAATTTCTGGTATTTTGCATCAGCACCCCTTTGGCTGACTAATACAGGCAGGAATACCTTTTTTTCCCCTGACCGAGATGGTGTCATGTATTCTTGGTTATCACAATACCTCATGGCTTTGGGGCTTTGAATTGGTAAATATTCATGATGTGTGAAAAAGCATGATACATTCTGTGTGATCTTAACCAGATAAAAATGTATGCTCAATTGTGTGTTTACACACACAGGATCTAGAAGGTTATGTCAAGCTAAACTGCTTGTGATTCTAGATGACTTTTGTGTTCTTTGCTTCTTGTGTTTTTCAGTTTTCTATATTGCACAATTAAAAGTTTGGAAAAAAATTGTTATTTTAAAAATCTTTTAAAAATTTGGCAAAAAAAACAAAACAAAACAAAAAAACAATTGGTGGAAGTGGATGTGGCTCAAGTGGTTGAGCACCTGCTTCCCACATGGTTCAGTTCCCAGTGCCTCCTAAAAGAAAAAAGCAAGCAAAACAAAAAAAAAAAAACAACTCAGGGGAGCCAATGTAGCTCAGTGGTTGAGCACAAGCTTCTTACATACGAGATCCCGGGTTCAATTCCCGGCCCCCGGTACCTCAAAAAAAAAGAAAACAAAAACCAATTGGCCATAGATGTGAAGGTCTATTTCTGAACTCTCAGTTTGATTCTATTGATCTATATATCTATCCTTGTGCCAGTACCATGCTGGATTGACCACTGTAGCTTTGTAATAAGCTTTAAAGTCAGGAAATGTGAGTCCTCCAACTTTGGTCTTCTTTTTCAAGATAGTTTTTGGCTATTCAGGGCCCCTTACCCTTCCAAATAAATTTCAATTCATTACCCACTGCAATATTGGCTGGATTTTTCATAAACGCCCTGTATCCTGTTGAAGTTTCCCTCTGTTCCTATCTTTCAAAGTGCTTTTTATCAAAAAATGATGATGGATTTTGTCAAATTCCTTTTCTGCGTCAATAGAAATGATCATGTGTGGTTTTTTTTTCCTTCAATTTGTTAATGTGGTGTATTATGTTAATTGATTTTCTTGTGTTGAATCACCCTTACATACAATGAATAAAACTACTTGGTCATGGTGTCTAATTCTTTTAATATGTTGTTGGATTCAATTTTCAAGTATTTTATTAAGAATTTTTGCATCTGTATTCATTGAAGAGACTGGACTGTAGTTTTCTTTTCTTGAAGTATCTTTATCTGGCTTTGGTATTTGGATGATGTTGACTTGATAAAATGAGTTAGGTAGTTTTCCCTCCTCTTCAATTTTTTGGGAAGAGTTTGAGCAAGATTAGTATTAATTCTTCTCCAAATGATTGGTAGAATTCACCTGTGAAGCCATCTGGTTCTGGGCTTTTCCTTATTGGGAGGTTTTTGATGACTGATTCTATCTCTTTACTTGTGATTGGTTTGTTGAGATCTTGTATTTCTTCTTGAGTCAATGTAGGTTGTTGGTGCATTTCTAGGAACTTGTCCATTTCATCTAGGTTGTCTAATTTATTGGCATACAGTTTTCCATATCTTCTTATGATCCTTTTTATTTCTGTGGTATCAGTCGTAACATCCCCCCTTTCATTTCTAATGTTATTTATTTGTGTCCTCTCTATTTTTCTTTGTTAGTCTGGCTAAGGGCTTGTCAATTTTATTGATCTTTTCAAAGAACCAAACTTTTGGTTTTGTTGTTTCTATCATTCTTTTGTTCTCAATTACATTTATTTCTGCTCTAATTTTTGGTTTTTCTTTCCTTCTGCTTGCTTTGGGATTAGTTTGCTGTTCTTTTTCTAGTTCCTCCAGGTGTTCAGATGGGTCTTTGATTTTAGCTCGTACTTGTTTTTAATATATATATTTAAGACAATAAGTTTTCCTCTCAGCACTGCCTTCACTGCATCCCATATGCTTGATGTGTTGTGTTCTTGTTTACATTTGTCTCAAGATATTTACTGATTTCTCTTACAATTTCTTCTTGGA
The DNA here is from genome assembly GCA_029593785.1 of Cabassous unicinctus. Taxonomy (NCBI): domain Eukaryota; kingdom Metazoa; phylum Chordata; class Mammalia; order Cingulata; family Chlamyphoridae; genus Cabassous; species Cabassous unicinctus. Next base: position 12,144 of record JAQZBX010070022.1, read on the forward strand.
ACCAATGATTGCTTAAGAATGTGTTGTTTAGCCTCCATATATTTGTGAATTTTCCTGTTCTCCACCTATTATTGATTTCCAGCTTCATTCCATTATGATCAAAGAATGTGCTTTGTATAAATTTATTGAGACATGTTTTGTGACCCAACATATGATCTATCCTGGAGGTATATCTATGAGCACTTGAGAAGAATGTATATCCTGCTGATTTGGAGCTTAATGTTCCATATATGTCTGTTAGGTCTAGTTTGTTTATCATATAGTTCAAGTTCTCTGTTTCCTTAATGATCCCCTGTCTAGTTGTCTTATCTATTGATGTGAGTGGTGTATTGAAGTCTCCAACTATTATTGTTGAGATGTCTGTTTCTTTCTTCAGTTTACCAGAGTTTGCCTCATGTATTTGGGGGCACCCTGGATGGATGCATAGATATTTATGATTGTCATTTCTTCCTGGTGGATTGCCCCTTTTATTAGTATAAATGTCCTTCTTTATCTCTTACAACAGCTTTGCATTTATAGTCTGTTTTGTCCAATATTATATATTGCTACCCCTGCTCTTTTTTGGTTACTGTTTGATTGGAACATCTTTTTCCAACCTTTAACTTTCTGCCTATTTGTATCCTTGGGTCAAATATGAATCTCTTGTAAATGGCATATAGATGGCTCATATTTTTTATTCATTCTGCCAGCCTGTGTCTTTTGATTGAGGAGCTTAATCCATTAACATTCAATGTTATTACTGTAAAGGCATTACTTACTTCAACCATTATATTCCTTTGGCTTTCATATGTCATATCTTATTTTTGTCTGTCTTTTTACTCTTTTAGTTATTTATTTAGTTTCTGATAATCTTCATTTCTACAGTCTCTTCCAAGCTTCTCTTACCTGTCTTTTCCTTTCAGGCTGCAGAGCTCCCTTTAGTATTTATTGTAGGGCTAGCCTCTGGTTAATGAATTCTCTTAGTTTCTCTTTATCTGTGGGTAATTTAAACTCACCCTCATTTCTGAAAGACAATTTTGCCAGATAAAGAATTCTTGGCTGGCAGTTTTTCTCTTTCAGTATCTTAAATATATCATACCACTGCCTTCTTCCTTCCATGGTTTCTGATGAGAAATTGGCACCAAGTCTTATTAAACATCCTTTGTAAGTGATGGATTGTTTTTCTCTTGCTGCTTTCAGAATTCTCACTTTATCCTTGGCTTTTGACATTCTGATAAGTATGTCACTGGAGGTCTATTAGGATTTATTCTGTTTAGAATAAACAGATTCTAAAATTCTGTTTAGAGTGTGTTGTGCTTCTTGTATGTGGATTTTCATGTCTTTCATCAGAGTTGGGAAATTTTTGGCTTTTATTTCCTCAAACATTCCTTCTGCCCTTTTCCCTTCTCTTCTCCTTCTGGAACTCCCATGATGCATATGTTAGTGTGCTTCATGCTATCATTCAATTCCGTTAGCCCCTGCTCAACATTTTCCCATTATTTTCTCTATCCATTTTTCTTTCTTTTCAATTTCAGATGTTCTGTCCTCTAATTCACTAATCCTTTCTTCTGCTAATTCAAATCTGTTGTTGTATGCCTCTAATGTATTTTTAATTTCATCCATTGTGTCTTTCATTCCTGTAAGTTATTTTTTTGTTTCAAGCTTTCAAATTCTTCTTTATGCTTACAGTGTCTTTGTTATTATAAAAGTTGTGAGCTTACAAAAAATCATGCATAATGTGCAGAATTCCCATACATCACCCTTCCACCAACACCTTACATTGCCATGGAACATTTGTTACAGATTATGAAAACATCATCAGACTGTTACCACTAACTGTGGTCCATAGCTTACATTTGGTATATATTTTCCATGTCCCCTATTATTAGTAATATTTTTCATTTGTTATAGATCATGAGAGATTCCTCTCATATTTGTACTATTAACGACAGTCCATCTTCTCACTGAGTGTCTTAATATCATTTATCTCTTTTGCCATATTTTCCTTCAACTTCTTGAATTGATTTAGGAGATTTGTTTGAACATCATTAACTAGTTGTTTCAAATCCTATGTCTTGTCTGGCATTTTAATTTTTTCCTTTGGACCATATCTTCCTGTTTCTTGGTATGTGTATTAGTCAGGGTTATCTAGGAAAACAGAACTGACAGGAGATATCTGTAAATAGTACTCCAATGAAAGGCCTCAATGAGTTCCCCTGGAGATGCTGGCTGTCTGAAGGAGAGGTGGAAATTCTCTCTCTGAATGTTGAAACCACTTCTTTTAAGGCTTTCAACTGATTGGATGAGATGTCACTCATTGCTGATGGCAGTCTTCTCAGCTGATTATAGATGTAATCAGCCATAGATGCAATCAACTCATTGATAATTAATGTCCATGAAATGCCTTTGTATTACAAGTATCCCAGTGCTTGCTTGACCAAACAACTGGGCCAAGTTGGCCAAACAGGCCAACAGGCCAAACAGGCCAAGTTGACACATTAGCCTGTTTTAGTTTGCCAAAGTCCTGCCAATGCAAAGTACCAGAAATGTGTTGGCTTTTATAAAGGGTATTTAATTGGTATAAAAGATCATGGTTCCAAGGCTGTGAAAAGTCCAACTCAAGGCACCATAAGATGTGCTTTCTCACCAAAGTCAGCTACTGTTGATCCTGGTGTTGTTGCCACATGGTGAAGCAAAATGGCCACCAATCTCTGTGGAGGTCTCTGCCTTTACCTCCAGAATCTACTGTCTCTTGGCGCTCAGCTTTGAGCAACCCAGGCACAGGGCATGTCTCTTTCTGGGCCTCCTCTATCAGTCTCAGCTGTTCCGTTCTCTTCCCAAGTTCAGCTGTAAGCTATCAGGCATATAGCAGAGCTGGGCTCCTTCTGAGCTGCTCCATGGGCCCAGCCTCTTGGGGGTTTCATGCTTAAGCAATCCTCTCTCTCAAACTGCAGAATCAAATATGCTGGCTCCCTTTTTCCTCTGTGTCTATCTGTCTGAGTGTCTGTTTATATCAGATGGGGCAAGGGGCCAGAGACTCAACCTGAGTCATGCCTCAGTGATATAGTCCAATTGAAAGCCCTAAGGCAATCTCACCAAGTAATCTAATCAAATATCTCTAAACTGAATTCAATGCAATTAAAGGGTATCACACCCAGAGGAATCAATTAGCTTACAAATGTAATCTTTCTCTTTTTGAGATTCATAAAATAATCTCAAACTGCCATATAACCATCACAGTATGGCTTGTAATTTTTTGCTGCTGTTAAAGCATCTGATTATGATGGTGAGTTTACTCTGATGGTCAGTTTCTCTCTGTTGCCTAGGGTTTTGTTGTTGATTGGGTTTTGTTACGGCTCTTCTT
>JAQZBX010070023.1:0-15489 GCA_029593785.1 Cabassous unicinctus
TTTAGGGTTATGTTATGGGCTAGTGTTAGGTTTTGGTGTGGGTTAAGGTTTGTGTTAGGGTGAGATGTAGGGTTAGGTTTAGGGTTAATGTTAGGGTTAGGCTTAGGTTTAGGTATAGGAATAGTGTTAATGTTAGGGTTAGTGTTAACTTTAGGGCTCGGGTTAGGGTTACGGTTAGGGTTAGGGTTAGGGTTATGTTTATGTTTAGGGTTAGGGCTAAGTTTAGCGTTAGCGTTAGGGCTAGGGTTAGAGTAAGTTTCAGGGTTGGTGTTAGAGATTGGTTTAGGGTTAGGGTTAGGGCTGGTTTAGGGTTAGGTTTAGGGTTAGGGTTAGGGCAAGAGTTAGGTTTAGGGCTACGGTTAGGATTACAGTTTGGGCTAGGGTTATTGTTAGGGCTATGGTTATGTTAAGGGTCAGGGCTAGTGATAGGGTTAGTTTTAGGTTTAGTGTAAGGTTTAGTGTTAATGTTAGGGATAGTTTTCGGGTTAGGGTTAGGTTTAGGTGTAGGTTTAGGGCTACGGTTGGGTTAAGGTTTAGAGTTAGGGCTAGGGATAGGGTTATGGTTAGGGTTAGGGTAAGGGCTAGTTTTAAGGTTAGGGTAGGGGTAGTGCTAGGTTTAGGGTTAGTCTTAGTGTTAGGGTTAGGGCTAAGTTTAGCGATAGGGTTAGGGTTATGGTTAGGGTTATTGCTCATGTTTGAGTTAGGTTTAGGTTTAGGTTTAGGTTTATTTTAGGTGTCAGGTTAGGGTTAAGGATAGGGCTAGGTTTATGGTTAGGGTTATGGTTAGGGCTGGCTTAAGAATTAGGGTTAGGGTTAGGGTTAGGGTTATGGTTAGGGTTAGGGTTGGGGCTATGGTTAGGGTCACAGTTAAGGTTAGGATTAGGTTTAGGGTTACGATTTGGGTTAAGGTTAGGTTTAGGGCTAGGTATAGGTTTAGAGTTCGTGTTATGGTTAAGTTTAAGGTTAGGGTTAGGGCAAGGGTTACGTTTAGTGTTAGTGTTACGTTTAGTGTTAGGGTTAGGGTTGGGTTAGGGTTAGGGTTAGGGTTAGGTTAAGCGCTAGGGTAAGGGCAAGTGTTAGGGTTATGCGTGGGTTAGGGTTAGGGTTAGGGTTAGGTGTAGATTTAGGGTTAGGTCTAATGTAAGGGTTATGGTTACGGTTAGGGTTAGGGTTAGGTATAGTGTTAACATTCGTGCTAGGGTTAGGGTTAGGGCTAGTGTTATGGTTAGGGTTAGGTTTACCGTAAGGTTTAGGGCTAAATTTTGAGTTAAGGTTAGGTTTAGGGTTAGGGTTATTGTTAGGGTTAGGGTTAGTTTTAGGGTTAGGATTAGGTTTTGTGCAGGTGAATGGTTAGGTTTAGGGTTAGGGCTAGGTTTTGGTTAGGGTTAGGTTTAGGGATAGCTAAAGGATTAGGGTTAGGGTTAAGGCTAGGGTTAGGGTTAGGATTAGGGTTAGTGTTAAGGATGGGGTTAGGGCAAGGGTTAGGACTAGGGTTAGGGTTAGGTTTAGGGTTAGGGATATGGTTAGGGTTAGGTTTAGGGTTAGAGCTATGGTTTAGGTTAGGGCTAGGGTTAGAATTAAGGTTAGCGCTAGTGTTAGGTCAAAGTTAGGGTTAGGGTTAGGTTTAGGGTTAGCGTTAGGTCTATCTTAAGGGTTCGCGTTTAGGTTAGCGGTAGGGGTAGACGAAGGGTTAGGGAAAGGGCCATGGTTACGGTTAGGTTTAGGTTTAATATTTGGGTTAGGGCTAGTCTTAGGATTAGGTTAGGGTTAGGGCAAGGGTCAGGTTTAGGTTTAATTGTAGGGTTATGGTTAGGTTTAGCGTTAGGGGTAGGGCTAAAGTTAGATGTAGGGTTAGGGTTAGGTTTAAGACTAGGTTTAGGGTTAGGGTTAGGGTTAGGGCTAGCTTTAGGGTTAGGGTTATGTTGAAGGCTAGGGTTACAGTTAGTGTTAGGGCTAGGGTTATGTTTCGGGTTAGGGTTAGGGTTTGGGTTAGTTTTAGGGCTAGCTTTAGGGTTAGTGTTAAGGTTAGGATTAGGGTTAGGATCTACTGTTAGTGTTAGGGTAACCGTTAGTCCTATGTTTAGGGTGAGCGTTACGTTGAGGGTTGGGTTTAGGATTAGGTTGACATTTAGGGTTAATGTAAGAGTTAGGTTTAGGGTTTGGGTTAGGGCTAGGTTTTTTGCTAGGTTTAGGGTTAGGTCTAGGGTTTGGTTTAGGGTTAGGGTAAGGGTCACGGTTTGGGCAAGGGTAAGGGTTCAGGCTACAGTTATGATAAGTGTTAGGGTTAGTTTTAGGGAGAGAGTTAGGTTTAGGGTAAAGGTAAGGTCTAAGGCTAGGTTTAGGGTTAGGTTTAGAGTTATGGTTATTGCTAGGGTTAGTTTTCGGTTTAGGGTTATGGTTAGGTGTAGGGTTAGGGTTAGGGTTAGGGCTAGGGTTAGGTTTAGGTTTAGTGTTAGGGCTAACTTTAGGTTTAGGATAAGGATTAGGGCTTGGGTTAGGGTTAAGTTTAGGGTTAGTGTTACTGCTATGGTTAGGGTTAGGTTTAGGGTTAGGGCTAGGGTTAGGGATAGGGTTAGGGTTAGGGTTATTGTTATGGTTAGGTGTAGTGTTAGTGTTAGGGTTAGGGTTAGGGTTAGGTTTAGGTTTAGGTTAGGTTTAGGGCTAGGGATAGTGTCAGGTTTAAGTTTAGGTTTAGGGTTATGGCTAGTGTTAGTGTTAGGTTTTTGTTTAAGTTTAGGGTTGATGTTAAGGTTAGGGTTAGGGTTAGGGTTAAGGTTAGGGTTAGGGCTGGGTTTGGGTAAGAGCTAGTGTTATGGTTAGATTTAGGTTTAGAGTTAGGCTTAGGGCTAGGGCTAGGGGTAGGGATAGTGTTAGGTTTAGGGTTAGGGCTAGGGTTTGGGTTAGGGCAAGTGTTATGTTTAGGGTTAGGATTAGGGCTAGGGGTAGGGTTATCATTAGGGTTTGTTCTAACGCTAGAGTTAATCCTGGAGTAAAGGGTTAGGGTTAAGTTTAGAGCTTGGGTGTGGGTTAGGGTTAGTTTAAGGGCTAGGTTTAGTCTTATGGTTAGGTTTAGATTTATGGCTAGTTTTAGGATTAGTGTTAGGTTAAGGGCTAGGTTTAGGTTTAGGGTTCAGGTTAGGGTTAGGGCTAGGATTAGGGTTAGGATTAGGGTAAGGGTGACAGTTTGGTCTAGTTTTAGGTTTAGGTATAGGGTTATGGTAAGGGTTAGGTCTAGTGTTAGGTTTAGGGTGAGGGTTAGTGCTAAGATTAGGGTTAGGGATAGGGTTGGAGCTAAGTTTTGGGTTAGGGCTAGTGTTAGGTTTAGGGATATTGCTAGGGTTATTGTTAGTGTTAGGGTTAGGGTTAGCGTTATGTGTAGGGTTATGGTTAGGTGTAGGGTGGGTTATGTTTTGGGTTAGGGCTAGCTTTATGTTTAGCATTGGGTTTAGGTCTAAGGTTAGGTTTAGGGTTGGGTTAGGGTTAAGTTTAGGGTTAGGTTTAGGGCTAGGGTAATGGCTAGTGTTAGGGTTAGTGGTGGGTTAGTGTTAGGGATTGGTAAGGGTTACAGTTAGGTGTAGATTTAGGTTTAGGGCCAATGCTAGGTTTAGGGTTAGTTTTAGGGTTAGGGCCAGGTATAGGGTTAGGGTTAGGGTCAGTGTTAATATTAGGGTTAGTTTTATGGTTAGGGATAGGGCTTGTGTTAGGGTTCAGGTTAGGTTTATTGTTAGGGTTAGGGCAAATTTTAGCATTAGGGTTAGTGTTAGGGTTATGGTTATTGCTAGTGTTGGGGTTAGGGTTAGGTTTAGGGTTAGGTTTAGTGTAGGTGTAGGTTTAGGTTTAGTTTTAGGGCTAAGTTTAGCGTTAGGGTTAGGGTTAGGGATGGCTTAAGTTTTAGGGTTAGGTTTAGGGTTAGGGTTTTGGATAGGATTAGGGCTAGGGTTAGGGTTAGGGTTTGGGTTAGGATTACATTTAGGGATAGGGTTAGGATTAGGGTTAGCGTTAGTGTTAGGGATGGGTTTAGGTTTAGGGTTAGGGTTAGGTTTAGGTTTAGGGTTATGTTTAGGGCTAGGGTTAGGGTTAACTGTGGGTTAGGGTTAACTGTGGGTTAGGGTTAGGGTTAGGGTTCGGTGTAGGGTTAGGGTTAGGGCTAATGTTAGGGTTAGGGTTAGGTTTAGGGTTAGGCCTTGGGATAGGGTTAAGGTTATGGTTAGTGTTAACTTTAGGGCATGGTTCGTGTTAGGGTTAAGTCTAGTGTTATGTTTAGGGTTAGGTTTATGGTTAGGGTTAGGGCTAAGGTTAGCGTTAAGGTTAGGGTTAGGGTAAGGGTTAGGATTTGGGTTAGGGTTAGCGCTAAGTTTAGGATTAGGGTTAGGGCTAGGGTTAGAGTTAGTTTTATAGTTAGTGTTAGAGTTAGGTTTAGGGTTAGGGTTAGGGTTAGTGTCAGGTTTAGTGTAAGGTTTATTGTTAAGTTTAGGGAGAATTTTAGGTTTAGGGTTAGGTTTAGGTGTAGGGTTAGGGCTAAGGTTAGGATTAGCGTTAGATTTAAGCTAGGGATAGGTTTAGGTTTAGGGGTAGGGTTAGGATAAGGCCTAGAAATAAGGTTAGGGTTAGGGCTAATGTTAGGGTTAAGGTTAGTCTTAGGGTTATGCTTAGGTCTAAGTTTAGCATTAGGGTTAAGGTTATGGTTAGGGTTAATCCTAGTGTTTGGGTTCGGGTTAGGTTTAGGGTTAGGGTTAGTGTAGGTGTAGTGTTAGGTTTAGGGATAGGGCTGGGTTAGGGTTAGGGTTAGTGTTAGGTCTGGCTTAAGAATTAAGGTTAGGTTTAGGTTTAGGCTTATGGTTAGGGTTAGGGTTAGGGCTAAGGCTAGGATTAGGATTAGGTATAGTGTTAGGTTTAGGGTTAGGGTTAGAGCTAAGGTTAGGGTTCTGGTTAGTGTTAAGGTGTGGGTTAGGGCTAGTGTAAGGGTTAGGCTTAGGTTTAGGGTTAGGCTTAGTGCTAAGGTTAGGGTTAGGTTTAGTGTTAGGGCTAGGGTTAGGTTTTGGCTTAGGGTTAGTGCTAAGATTAGGGTTAGGTTTTGTGTTAGGGCTATGGTTAGGGTTAGGGCAAGTTAAGGGTTTGGCTTAGGATTAGAGTTAGGGGTAGGGGAAGGATTAGGGCAAGATTCACGGTTAGGGTAAAGTTTTGGGTTAAGGCTTGGGTTAGGGCTAGGCTTAGGATTAGTGTTAGGGTTAGGGCTAGGGTCAGGTTAACGGTTAAGTCTAGGGTTAGGGTTAGGTTTAGCGTTAGGTTTAGGGCTAAGGTTAGATGTAAGGTTAGGGTTAGGTTTAAGGCTAGGTTTAAGGTTAGGGTTAGGGTTAGCACTAGCTTTAGGGTTATTTTTAGGGTGAAGTCTAGGGTTACAGTTAGTGTTAGGCCTAGGGTTATGGTTCGGGTTAGGGTTATGTTTAGGGTTAGGCTTTGGTTTAGGTGTATGGTTATGGTTAGGGCTTAAGTTAGGGTTAGGTTTAGCATTAGTGTTAGGGTAAAGGCTATGGTTAGGGAAAGGGTTGGGGATAGGGTTTGGGTTCTGGTTAGGTTTAGTCCTAGGTTTAGGTTTACGGTTAGGTTTAGGGTAAGGGTAACATCTAGGGTTAGGGTTAGGTCTAGTGTTAGGTTTAGGGTTAGGTTTAGGTTTAAGTATAGGGCTAAGGTTAGTGTTATGGTTAGGGTTAGGGTTTGGGTTAGGGTAAGATTTAGGGCTAGGTTTAGTGTTAGGGTTAGGATTTCAGTTAGGGCTAGCTTTATTGTTAGCATTAGGTTTAGGTCTAGGGATAGGGTTAGGGTTAGGGCTAGTTTTTGGGTTAATATTATGGTTAGGGTTAGGGCTAGGGTTAAGGTTTGGTTAGGGTTAGGTTTAGGGTTTGGTTTAGGTCTATGTTTATGATTAGGTCTAAAATTAGGGTTAGGGTTAGGGTTTGGGTTAGGGTAAATTCTAGGTTTAGGGATAAGGTTGGGCTTAGGGTTTGGGTTCTGGTTAGGTTTAGGGCTAGGGTTAAATTTAGGGTTAGGTTTAGGGTAAAGTTTCATCTAGGGTTTGGGTTAAATCTAGTGTTAGGATTAGGGTTAGGTTTATGTTTAGGTTTAAGGCGAAGGTTTGCGCTATGGTTAGGGTTAGGTTTAGGGTTAGGGTAAGAGTTAGGGCTACGGTTAGTGTTAGTTTTAGGGTTAGGGTTAGGGATAGCTTAAGGATTAGGGTTAGGTTTCGGGCTGGGATAGGGTTAGTTTTAGGGATGGGTTAGGGTTAGCTTTTGGGTTAGGGTTAGGTTTAGGGTTTGGGGTAGGGTTAGTGTTAAGGTTATGGGTAGGGTTAGTTTAGGGATAGTGTTACAGTTTGCATTAGGGTTAGGGTTAGGGCTAGGGACAGGTTCAGGGTTATCGTTACATTTTGTGTTAGGCTTACGGTTCTGTTAAGGTTTCGGTTAGGGTTAGGTTTAGGGTTAGGGTAAGGGCTAGGGTTAGGTTTAGGAATGGATTAGGGTTATGGTTAGGGTTAGGGTTAGGTGTAGGGTTAAGTTAGTGTTAAGGCTCGGGTTATGGATAGGGTTAGGGTTTGGGTTAGGTTTAGGTTTAGTGTTAGCGTTAGGTTTAGGGTTACGGTTAAGGCTAAGTTTAGGGTTAGGGATAGTGCTAGGGTTAGAGTTAGATTTAGGTTTAGAGTTAGAGTTAGGTTTAGGTTTAGGTTTAGGCCTAGGGTTAAGGTTTAGGGTTAGATTTACAGCAAGGTTTATGTTTAGGGTCAGGGTTAGGGTTACAGTTTGGGCTAGGGTTATGGTAAGGGTCAGGGCTAGTGTTAGGGTTAGGGTTAGGTTTAGTGGAAGGGTTAGTGCTAAGGTTAGTGATAGAGTTACGGTTAGGGTTAGGGTTAGGTGTAGGGTTAGGGTTAGGGCTAGGTTTAGGGTTAGGGTTAGGGTTAGGGCTTTCTTTAGGTTTTGGGTTAGGGTTCGGTCTAGGGTTAGGATTAGGGTTAGGGCTAGGGATATGGTTAGGGTTAGGTTTAAGTTTAGTATTAGGGTTAAGTTTAGCGTTATGGTTATGGTTAGGGTTAGGGTTATTGATAGGTTTGGGATTAGGGTTAGGGGTAGTGTTAGGGTTAAGGTTAGGGTTAAGGCTCGCTTAAGGATTAAGGTTAAGGTTAAGGCTAGGGTTAGTGTTAGGGTTAGGTTTAGGGTTAATGTTAGTGTTAGTATTAGGGTTAGGTTTATGGATATGTTTAAGGCTAAGTTTAGGATTAGGGTAGGGCTAGGATTCGAGACAGGTTTCGGTTTAGGGTTAGAGTAAGGTTTATGGTTTGGGTTAGGGATAGATTTAGGGTTAGGATTAGGGTTAGGGTTACGGCAAGGGTTTGTTTAGGGTTATGGTTTGGGCTAGGGTTAGTGTTAGGGCTAGGTTTATTGTAAGAGTCAGGGCTAGTGTTAGGGTTACGGTTAGGTTTAGTGTAAGGGCAAGTGCTAAGTTTAGGGATAGTGTTAGAGTTAGGTTTAGGGTTAGGTGTAGGGTTAGGTTTAGGGATAGGGCTAGGTTTAGGGTTAGGGTTAGGGTTAGGACTAGCTTTAGGGTTTGGGTTAGTTTTATGTCTCGCGTTAGAGTTAGGGTTAGGGCTATTGTTTGGGTTAAGGTCAGGTTTATGTTTAGCGTTTGGGTTAAGGTTAGCGTTATGGTTAGGGTTAAGGTTATTGATAGGGTTTGGATTTGAATTAGGGTTAGTGTTAGGGTTAGTGTAGATGTAGGGTTAGGTTTAGGGTTAGGGCTAGTGTTAGGGTTAGGGTTAAGTCTTGCTTAAGGATTAGGTTTATGATTAAGTCCAGGCTTAGTGTTTGGGTTAGGATTCGGGTTAGTGCTAGGGTTAGGGTTAGGGTTAAGTTTAGGGTTAGGGTTAAGTTTAGGATTAGTGTTAGTGTTAGTGTTAGGGTTAGGGATAGGTTTAGGTTTCGGGTTTGGGTTATGGTTAGGTTTAGGGCTAGGTTTAGGGTTAAGGCTAGTGTTAGGGTTAGGGTCAGGTTTAGGGCTAAGTCTAGGTTTAGGGGTAGTTTTAGCGTTAGGATTAGAGCTAAGGTTAGCTGTAGGGTTAGGGTTAGGTTTAATGTTAGGTTTAGGTTTAGGGTTATGGTTAGTGCTAGCTTTAGGGTTAGGGTTAGGGTGAAGGCTAGGGTTACTGTTAGTATTAGGGTAAGGGTTATGGTTCAGGTTAGGTTTAGGGTTAGGGTTAGGGCTAGCTTTAGGGTTAGGGTTAGGGTTAGGATTAGTGTTAGGGCGAACTCTAGCGTTAGGTGTAGGGTAATGATTTGGGCTAAGGTTGGGGTTAGGGTTAGTGTTAGGTTTGGGTTTAGGGTTAGGTTGAGGTTTAGCATTAAAGTTAGAGTTAGGCTTAGGATTTGGGTTAGGCCTAGGTTTATTGTTAAGGTTAGGGTTAGGGTTAGGTCTAGTGTTTGGTTTAGGTTTAGGGTTAGGTTTACGGTTTGGACAAATGTTAGGTTTCCGGTTACAGTTATGAGAAGGGTTAGGGTTAGTGTTAGGAATAGAGGTCAGTTTAAGATAAGGGTTAGGTCTAAGGTTAGGTTTAGGGTTATGTCTAGGTTTAGGGTTATTGCTAGGGTTAGTGTTAGGGTTAGGGTTATGGTTAGGTACAGGGTTAGGGTTAGGGTTAGGGCTAGCGTTAGGGTTTGGTTTAGTGTTAGGGCTAGCTTTAGGTTTAGGGTTAGGGTTAGAGCTTGGGTTAGGTTTAGGTTTAGTGTTTGTGTTAGGGCTAAGGTTAGGTTTATGGTTAGGGTTAGGGCTAGGGTTTGTGATAGGGTTAGGTTTAGGTTTAGGGTTAGGTTGAGGTGAAGGGTTAGTGTTAGGGTAATGGATAAGTTTAGGTTTAGGGTTAAGTTTAGGGTTAGGGCTGTGGGTTTTGTTAGGTTTAGGATTAAGTTACGGTTAGGGCTGGTGTTAGGGTTAGGTTTAGGTTTAGGGTTAGGGTGAGTGCTAATGTTAGGGTTAGTGTTAGGTTTAGGGTTAGGGATGGGGGTAGTGTTAGGTATAGGGTTAGGGTGAGTGTTAGGTTTAGGTTTTGTTTACCACTATGGTTAGGAATAGTACTAGGGCTAGGGCTAGGGCTAAGGCTTGGGTTAGGGTTAGGGATAGGTTTAGGGTTAGGGCTGGGTTTGGGTTAGAGCTGGTTTTATGGTTAGGGATATGGTGAGGCTTAGGGTTAGGTTTATGGTTAGGGCTGGGGTATGGGTTATTGATAAGTTTAGGGCTAGTTTAAGGGTTAGGGTTAGGGTAAGTGTTAGGGCTAAGATTAGGGTTAGGGCTAGCTCTAGCGTTAGGGGTAAGATATGGGTTAGGGCTTTGCTTAGGGTTAGGGTTAGGGTTAGGTTTGGGTTTAGGGTTAGGTTGAAGTTTAGTGTTAAGGTTAGACTTAGGTTTAGGGTTTGGGTTAGGGTTAGGTTTATTCTGAGAGTATGGCATAGGGTTATGGCTTGGGTTTGGTTTAGGGTTAGGGATAAGCGCAGTGTTAGTTTTAGGGTTAGAGTTAGGTTTAGGGCTAGTTTTAGGGTTAGGGTTACTGCTAAGGTTAGTGTTAGGGTAAGGGTTAGGATTAGGGTTAGGTTTAGTGTTAGCGCTAGGATTAGGACTAGGACTAGGTCTAAAGCTGGCTTAGGGTTAGTGTTAGGCCTAGCTTAAGTGCTATGGTTAGGGTTTGGGGTAGGGTTAGGGTTAGGGCAAAGACCTGGGTTAATGTTAGTTTTAGGGTTAGGCTTTGGGTTAGGGTTAGGCTTAGGATTAGGTTTGGAGTTAGGGCTAGGTTTAGGGATAGGGTTAGGACTAGTGTTAGGGTTAATGATTGAGTTAGGGTTAGGTTTAAGGCTAGGGTTAGGGCTTGGTTAGGTTTAGGGTTAGTCTTTGGTTTAGGTGTAGGACTAGGCTTAGGGCTAAAGTTAGGGTTAGGGTTAGTGTTATGGTAAAGCCTGGGATTAGGGATAAGGTTGGGGTTAGGATTAGGGTTCTGGTTAGGGTTAGGGCTAGTGTTAGGCTTAGGGTTAGTTTTAGGGTCAGGGTTAGGTATATGGTTAGGGTTAGGGATAGTGTTAGGTTTAGGGTTTGGTTTAGTGTTAGGTTTAGGGCTAAGGTTTGCGTTATGGTTAGGGTTAGGGTTAGGGTAAGGGTTAGGCCTTGGGTTAGTGTTACAGTTAGGTTAGGTCTAGCTTAAGGATTAGGGTTAGGGTAAGGTGTAGATAAGTGTTTGTGTTAGAGATATGGTTATAGTTAGCTTTTTGGTTAGGGTTAGTGTTAGGGATGTGTTATGGTTAGGGTCAGGGCCAGGGTTATGGTTAGGGTTAAGTTACTGTTAGGTTTAGGTTTAGGGCTCAGGTTAGGGTTAGTGTTAGGGTTAGGGTTAACATTAGGGCTGTCTTTAGAGATTGGGTTAGGGTTAGGTTTAGGGTTACAGTTAGGGTTATGGGAAGGTTTAGGTTTAGAGTTAGGGTTAAGGCTTGCTTTAGGGTTAGTGTTCGGTTTAGGGCAAGGGTTAGTGTTGAGTTAAGGGCTAGTATTAGGGTTAGGGTTAGGTTTAGGTTAAGAGTTAGGTCTAGGGTTACGTTTAGGGTTAGGGTTAGGGTTTTGTTTAAGTTAAGGTTTTTGTTTAGGGCTAGGGTTAGGTTTCATGTTAGGGTTAGGGTTAGTTTTAGGGTTAATATTAGGGATAGGATTCCGGTTAGGCTTAGGGTTTGGTTTATGGTTAGGGTTAGGGTTAGGTTTAGGGTTAGCGTTAGGGTTAGGTTTAGGGTTAGTGTAAGCACTATAGTTAGGTTTAGGGGTGGGTTAGGGTTAGGGTTAGGGTTAGGTGTAGGTTTAATTTTTGGCCTAAGTTTAGTGTTAGGTTTAGGTTTAGGGCTATGGATAGTGTTAGGGTGAGGTTTAGGGTTAGGGTAAGGGCTAGGGTAACGGTTAGGGTTAGGGCTAGTGTAAGGTTTAGGGTTTGTCTAAGGGTTCAGTTTAAGACTAAGTTTAGCTTTAAGGTTGTGTTATGGTTAGGGTTATTGCTAGTGTTTGGTTTAGGTTTAGGTTTAGGGTTAGTGTAGGTGTAGGGTTAGGGTTTGCACTAGAGCTAGCATTAGGGTTAGTGTTAGGGTCAGGGCTGGCTTAAGAATAAGTGTTAGATTAAGGGTTAGGGTTATGGTTATGGTAAGGGTTAGGGCTATGGTTATGGTTAGGGTTGGGGTTAGCATTAGGGTTAAGGTTACGGATAGGGTTAGGGTTAGGATTACAGCTAGGGATAGGTTTAGGGTTACTGTTAGGGTTAGGTTTAGGGTTAGGGTTAGGGCTAGGGTTAGGCTTAGCTTTACAGTTACGTTTAGTGTTAGGGTTAGGTTTGGGTTATGGTTAGGGTTAGGGTTAGGTTTTGGGCTAGGGTAAAGTTTACTGTAAGGGTTAGAGGTGGGATAGGGTTAATGTTAGGGTTAGAGTTAGGTGTAGATTTAGGGTTAGGGCTAATGTTAGGGTTAGCTTTAGCGTTAGTGTTAGGGCTATGGATAGGGTTAGGGTTAGGGTTAGTGGTAAAGTTAGGATTAGGATTAGGGTTAGTGTTAGGGCTGGTGTTAGGTATAGGGTTAGGTTTACCGTTAGGGTTAGGGCTAAGGTTTGTGTAAGGGTTAGGGTTAGAGTTACGGTTAGGATTAGGGTTAGTGTAGGTTCAGGGTTAGGGTTATCGTTAGGGCTAGGGTTTGGATTAGGGTTAGGGTTAGGGCTAGCTTAAAGATTAGGGTTAGGGTTAAGTCTAGGGTTAGGTTTAGGTTTAGGTTTACGGTTATGGTTAGGGATAGGTTTACGGCAAGGTGTAGGATTAGGGTTAGTGTTAGGGTTAGGTTTAGGGATAGGATTAGGGTTAGGGTTAGGGATAGTGTTACATTTAGCGTTAGCGTTACATTTAGTGTTAGGGTTCGGTTTGGGTTAGGGTTAGGGTTAGGGTTAGGTTTAGGGCTAGGGTAAGGGTAAGTGTTAGGGTTAGGGGTGGGTTAGGGTTAGTGTTAGGGTTAGGGTTAGGTGTAGATTTAGGGTTAGGGCTTAAGTTAGTATTAGGTTTAGGGTAGTGTTAGGGCTAGGGATAGGGTTAGCGTTAGGGTTAGTGTTAACGTTAGGGCTAGCGTTAGCATTAGTGTTAGGGCTGGTGTTATGTTTAGGGTTAGGTTTACCGTTAGGGTTAGGGCTAAGGTTAGTGTTAGGGTTAGGATTAGGGTTAGTGTAGGTTCAGGGTTAGGGTTATCATTAGGGCTAGGTTTTGGGTTAAGTTTAGGTTTAGGGCTAGATTAAGGATTAGGGTTAGGGTTAGGTTTTAGGGTTAGTGTTAGGGTTTAAGGGTTAGGGTATGGTTTTAGGGTTAGGGTTATGGTTTTAGATTTAGGGTTAGGGTTTTAGGTTTAGGGTTAGGGTTTTAGGGTTAGGGTTAGGGTTTTGGTTTAGGGTTAGTGCTTCGATTAGGGATAGGTGTAGGGTTTGGTTAATATTAAGGGCTAGGTTTAGGGTTAGGGTTAGGGTTAGAGCTATCTTTAAGGTTAGGTTTAGGGTTAGGCCTGGGGTTAGGTTTAGGGTTAAGGTTAGGGTTGTTGGTAGCGTTAGGATTAGGGCTAGTGTTAGGTTTAGGTTTAGGGCTAGGGTTATGTTTAGGGGTAGGTTAGCTTTAGCATTGGGTATAGGGTTAGGATTAGGGATATGGTTAGTTTTAGGGTTAGGATTAGGGTTAGGTTTAGGGTTAGGTTTTGGGTTAGGGTTAGGGCTATGGTTAGAGAAAGGATTAGAGTTAGGTTTAGTGTTAGGGTTTGGTTAGGTTTGGGGTAAGGGTTAGGGCTAATGTTATGGTTACGTTTAGGGTTAGTGTTTGGGTTAGGTTTAGGCCTAGGGTTAGGGTTATGGTTAGGGTAAGTGTTTGTGTTAGGCTTAGAGAAAGTTTTAGGTTTAGGGCTTGGGTTAGCATTAAGTTTTGGGTTAGTGCCAGGTTTAGATTTAGGGTTAGGACTAGGGTGAGCGTTAGGTTTAGTGTTAGGATTAGGGTTAGTGTTATGTTTAGGGTTAGGGTGAAGGTTAGAGCTAAGGTTAGGGTTAGGGTTTGTGTTAGGATTTTGGCCAGCTTTAAGTTTAGGGTTAGGGCTAGCTTTAGGGTTAGGATTAGTCTTAGGGTTAGAGATATGGTTTGGTTTTGTGTTAGGGTTAGGGCAAGATTTAGGGACAGGGTTAGGGTTAGTTTTAGCGTTTGGTTTGGTTTAGGGTTCGGTTAGGGCTTAGGTTATGGTTAGGATTAGAGTTAGGTTTAGGAATAGGGTTACGGTTAGGCTTAGGTTTAGGGTTCGGGTTAGAGCTAGTGTTAGGTTTGGGGATAGGGCTAGGGTTAGGGTAAGGGTTAGGGTTTGGGTTAGGTTTAGGTTTAGGGTTAGTGCTTGGGTTAGGGTTAGAGTCATGGTTAGGTTTAGCGTTAGGTGTAATGTTAGGGTTCGGGTTAGGTTTTGGCCTAGGTTTTACGATATGGCTAGGGTTAGCGTTAGGGTTAGGGTTTTGGCTAGGTTTAGGGTTAGGTTTAGGGCTAAGGTTATGGTTATTGTCAGGGTTAGGTTTAGGGTTTGCTTTAGGGTTTGGTTAGTGTAGGTTTAGGTTTACGTTTAGGGCTAGTTTTAGGGTTATGATTACGGTTAGGGCTGGCTTTAGGCTTAAGATTAGGATTACGGTTAGGGTTAGGCTTACAGTTAGGGCTAAGGTTAGGGTTAGTGTTAAGGATAGGGCTAGCTTTAGGTTTAGGATTATGGTTACGGCTAGTGTACGGTTTGTGTTAGGCCTAGATTTTGATTTAGGGTTAGGGTTAGCATTAGGTTTAGGGCCACGGTTACGTTAGGGTAAGGGTTAGGTTTAGGGTTAGGGTTAGGGCTTTGGTTAGGGCTGGGTCTAGGGCTAGGGCTATTGCTAGGGTTTGGGTTAGGGTTAGGGCTAGTTTTATGGTTGGGTTAGGTTTAGGGCTAGGGTTATGGTTATGGTTAGGTTTAGGTTTAGGGCTAGGGTTAGGGCTAAGTTTAGGTTTAGGGTTAGGGCCAGCTTTAGGGTTAGGTTTAAGTTTAGGGCTAGGGTTAGGTTTAGGTGTAGGGCTAGGGTTATGTTTAGGGGTTGCGTTAGCGTTAGGTTTATGGATAGGGTTATGGTTATGGTTAGGTTTAGGGTTAAAGTTATGGTTGGGGTTACGGCTAGGGTTAGGTTTAGGGTTAGTGCTAGGGCTAGGGTTAGGGATTGGTTTAGAGCTATGGTTAGGGTTAGGGTTAGGGATATGTTTAGGGTTATTGTTAGGGTTTGGTTAGTTTTTGGGGTTAGGGTTAAGGCTAAAGTTACGGTTAGGGTTAGGTTTAGGGTTAGGGATAAATTTAGGCTTAGGGTTAGGTTTAGGGTTAGGGTAAGGGCTACTGTTAGACTAAGGGATAGTTTGAGTTTTAGGGCTAGGGTTATGGTTAGGGATATGGTTCAGATTAGGTTTAGAGTTAGGGTTAGATCTAGGGTGAGGGTTAGGGTTAGGTTAGGGTTAGAAATAGGGTTAGGGTTAGGGTTAGTGTTAGGGCTAGGTTTAGGAATTGGGCTAGTGTTAGTGTTAGGATAATGTTTAGGGTTAGCTTTAGGGTTAGAGTAAGGTTTAGGGATAGTTTTAGGGTTAATTCTAGGATTAAATTTAGGTTTTGTCTCAGCGTTTGGGCTAGGTTTAGGATGAGGGTTAGGGTTAGGGTTAGGGACAGGGTTAGGTTTAGGGTTAGGTGCATGATTAGGTTTAGGTTTAGGGCTAGGATTAGGGTTAGGTTTAGGGATAGGTACAGCTTTAGGTTTTGGGTCAGGATTAGGTTTAAAGCTGGGTTAGGGTTAGGGTTAGGGTTTTGGCCAGGTTTAGGGTTATGGTTAGGTCTAGGGAAAAGGTTAGGGTTAGTGCTAGGGTTACGGTTCGGGTTAGGGCTAAGGTTAGGTTTAGGGTTAAGTTTAGGTCTAGCTTTAGGTGTAGGGTTAGATTTACGGCTAGATTTAGTGTTAGGATTAGGGCTAGTTTTATGGTGATGTTTAGGGTTAAGGTTAGGGTTAGTGCTAGTGTTAGGGTTAGGGTTATTGCTAGGGTTATGGTTAGAGCTACGCTTAGTTTTTAGTTTAGGGCTAGGCTTATGGTTAGGGTTAGGTTTAGAGTTAGATTTAGGGTTAGGGTTTAGTTTAGGACTAGGTTTAGGTTTAGGTTTTGGGCTAACATTAGGGTCAGGGTTAGGATTAGGGCTAGGGTTAGTTTTATGTTTAGGGCTATGATTATGGTTAGGTTTAGTGTTATGTTTAGTTTTAGGGATAGGTTTAGGATTAATGTTATGGTTAGGGTTAATTTTAGGGCTAGGTTTAAGTTTAGGGTTCAGGCTAGCATTAGGTTCCGGGTTAGGGTTAGAGCTAGCATTAGTTTTAGGTTTAGGGCTAGGG
>JAQZBX010070024.1:0-15484 GCA_029593785.1 Cabassous unicinctus
TTTTTTTTTTTTTTTTTTTTTTTTAAGTCTTTGTCGGGTATGTCCAAAGTCTAATCATCCTTCATTGATGGTTTCTGGATTTTTATTCTGTTTCTTTGGTTGGACCTTCATTTCCTTTATCTTTGTTTGGTATTTTTTGGTTGTATGCTGAACATTTTAATATTTTAAAGTGTTATCTCTGATATTTAGTCCCTGTGCTCTCTGTTGCTTAAATTTTTATCCAGCTAGTGATATGTCAGTTAAATCCTTCAGCACCAGGAGCTAACAAACACAAACAAACCAATGCAAAAAACACCTTTCACAGTCTTTGCACATTGAGTCTGTGATGGCAGGTGTTT
Source organism: Cabassous unicinctus (assembly GCA_029593785.1). NCBI lineage: Eukaryota > Metazoa > Chordata > Mammalia > Cingulata > Chlamyphoridae > Cabassous > Cabassous unicinctus. Next base: position 339 of record JAQZBX010070024.1, read on the forward strand.
TCTTCAGAGTTTAGCCCTCCTATTAAGACCAACCCAAGGCAAATGTGAAGTGTAGGGTTTTCTGTGTCTTTTCAGTGCCTGTGTCTTGTCCTTGGCTTGTGCTTGCTCATAGCCTTAGGTATTCCCTCTTTTACAGGAATATGAATGGCCCTTCTACTCCAGGGTGCTCTATTGTATGACTCAAAGTTAGTCATCCTTTGGCCCAGCGGACTTTGACTTAATTGTTTCTTACATTGCCTTAGCTGTCTGCAAGCTGTTCCTGCCTGCATGGCAAGTTCTTGGAGGGAAGCCACAGACTAGTTTCCTGGTTCAATCTTTCAAGCTGCTGCTCAATAGATTGACACAGACATACAAGCACTGCAGTATGTGTATAGTGGTTACTCTGCTCCCTTCAGATCAGGGGCAGGGACCCACAATGGGATTACATTCTTGCTCCACACTATTCTGGGAAAGAGATGGGGGAGGGACCAGCAAGGGTGCCTTGAGCTTCTCCTACTGTACCCGGGTTTTCTCTAGGTTCTTGGCTAAGCTACAAGAAATGAATTTCAAGAGCAAGACGGGTTAATTAGGCCAGTAATTTATTAAGGTAGGGAGGGAAGAGAAATGGGAGAAAATAACAGCTCATGGGTCTCAGGTGGAGAGGAAGGGGCTGAAGAGTGATAAAGAGGGCTGATTTACAGACTACAATTCCCCATTATAGATTATAAATCCCCAGGTTTACTTGTGTATTGATCTAGGCAGGGGACAAAGAAGGCCAGAATAGGGGTCAAAAGGCAGGAGAGAAAATAGCGAGAGCAGGAATAGGCACAGGGACAGGGCTGGTTCAGCCTTTGCTCTTGCTTTTTTGAACCATTAATTATTTTGCCCCTTTGCTAATAACAGGGGAGGAGTCCCAGCTGTTTGCTCTTTTGATTGATTACCCCACCCATCAATCCCCTGAGAGGGCCCAATGGTAAGGCCCCTGGAGAATATCCAGGGCTTCTCTTGGCTTCTGGAGGAAATCTCATTCTGAATGGGGGAATCTTGCAAAGGTCTTCTAGCAGCCATCTTGGGGATACTGAAGGACACATGTGTAATGACATCATTTTTTCTGCCAGGTTCCAGATCTGTCTATTGACTCCTAAACTAGCCTGTTTCATTCCACCCTCAGAGAGTTTACACCTTTATTCTTAAAGGGGTGCTGAAGGACGATGGTCATTCTTCTGTAATTACTTCCTGCTGGTTAGGGGCAGTAGGCCCTACCTGATAGGATTTAAAACCCTCCTGCTATTCTATAGTGGTTGGAGGAAGATGAATCTGGCATCCTGGGTGAAGCTGGATGAAGTTCACTATGACTAATATGATGTTGATTCTAGAAGAAATAAACTTGATTAGAATTTGAGAATATATGGTCCCACTAAGCGGATACTGGACCAGAAAAGTAGAAAAGGTCAGGAGCCTATAAAGGCTGCATCTCCCCAAAGTTGGTGGGAAACAGTATTCTTCTTTCAGTTATTTTATGCTGTTGGTTAACTCTAGGGAGAGATTGCAATTGACAATAGGGTTAGGTATGTATAAATTACCAATCCCAGTTCCTGTGGTAGAGGAAAGGAATGAGAAGAGGCATTGCCCTTTTAGTTATTGTATTGGAAGAAACTATAGGAAATGAAAACAGGGTTTCTTAAAAGGGTGTCTGGTTTGCCCTCCCCCTAGCAATAAGCATTTGGACTAGAGTTAGAGGGAATAGCTGGCTTTGACACAGACACTACTTAGCTTTGTCTCTTGAAGAGGTATTTCAGGCTGTCCAATGGCTGGCATTCATAGGATCTGTCAGGTGCTTCTGGTGAGTTGGTACTTTCTTGGGCAGCTGGCTTCACTCGGGATAAGTGCACCCAGCTGGCAATCCCTTTAACTAAGATAGCTGTGGGAGTGATCAGAACTACAGAGTAAGGTTCCTTCCATTTGGGCTCTAATTGAGAGTGAGGCTTGTTTTCTTGCCAAGTTTTGATCAGAACCTGGTTTCCAGGTCCTGGGTGAGGATAGGTTGTCCATGGACCATCTCAAAGGGACTGAGCTGAAGTGGGTCCTAGCCACCTCATTTGCTGTTTCCTGTCTGGTGGGAAATGCTTAGCCCTAGCAGGATGGCATGTGGGTTTGCCAATCCTCCCCAGGATATGAGTGGAACAGGTTCTGGAATAAGGGCTAAGAGGGAGACCTGGGTTAAGCATGTCTTTCACCCGGTGTGGGGTGAAGACTGAGCGGTTGCCCCCAAGTTAATTTGGTGGCTTCTTAAATTAAAAGGTCTGTTGCCCCCACTGCTTTCAGGCAAGGTGACCAGTTTTTTGTCTTATAGGCACGTTCATTAATTACCTAGAAAATGAAGTTTACTAAGACTTTTAACATGTTTAATATCCCTCTGCATATGGTCTAGAATAGAAAAGATATCACCATAATCATCAGGCATATATCTAGGAGATATAGGTACAGTATTTAATACTAATTAATGCAATACTCAATGCATAAGTTTTTCTTTGAGCTGCAATTAATAGATTTAAGCTCCAGGTTTGCAATACCCTACATGTTATCTCTCCATGGGAGCAGGCCATAATGCCAATTGTGTTTAAGTTCTACTCACAGTACTCTGGTAAACATTGTGCCACTTGGTATGTCCTTCACACAGCCAGCATGCTGCAGTACTGTTGACCCTAGAGTGAAGGTAGAAAGGTAGGCTCCAGTATTCCACCAGACCGGTTCATGGCACCCTTCGGCAGTATGAAACAGAGCCAGTCTGGAGGTGATATCCCTTGTACATCTGGCTATATCAAGCCATTGTTGGCTACTGCAGGAGTTTGAAACTGCAACATTGTCTCCATCTACTTCAGGAGCACAACCAGAAATGTGGTAGATACCTTTATTGTTTTAGGGTTCTGTGACCAACCTAGCCAATAACTCAAATGGAGAGGTAACCTGCAGTATATTGAAGGCCTGGTTTGAATGTACAAGAGAGTTTGACAAGGCAGAAGTTTATCTCTTGATTTTTATACACTTTTTAAACACTTCCAATGCAATGTGTAACATTTCAAATGAACTTAACGTTTTAGTACTTTGCTTTTTCTACACTTTTACCATGAAGACATTAATTAGCCAGTATTTTACTTTAACAGTACAGGAAAAACTACGTTTTCCATTATTTTATGAAAACTGAAGATTCCCAATGGAATCAAGATTATCTTATATTACCACCACTTGAATATGCAGATTGAGGTGGCTCCCGACAGCTTTCCTTGTTGGTTACTTTTTTTGCCATTAATATCTATTTAGATTTCTAATTAGTAATGGCTTCCTGGAATTAGCCATTTAAATGCTTTAGTTTAGAAGTTGCATTTACAAACTCTTTATAATTAACCGCAACCACATAGACTGGTTAATTTAGATTACAATTAGTCTACATTTCTTTAACTTAATTTCATTAGATATGCACTTAACTTTCATCACCTTAAAGATTTAATAGATTTATATACTTAGTATTTCATAAACCTAGGGAGATAACACTCAAGCTAAATAAAATTGAAACTGTTATAGTTTATGCAAGGAATGTTCTTTTTCCTTCCTTTACAGGAGGCTAAAACCTCTTCTTTAATAAAATTCTAAACTGAATAATCTTAAAAGCACACTGACTGCTAGGTTCTGGAGAACTGTTTATTTTTAAAGCTCTTTCCATAGCTTTCAAGGACTTTTTCTTTACTTGTTGATATTTGGTAACAGGATTATTAACCACCCTTATTTTAAGGCTGTTAAAAGATTTACATTGAGAAATTACAGGACAAACTATGATTTTTAATTCCCCAGCTTAGAAGATAGTTTCAATCTGTCACACCTCATCTTTCCCCCACAGTTCTTGCAAAGAGAAGGCCTTGGAGGTAGGGCAGGTTAAAGAGCTTAGGAAAAACTTTTTCCTTTACCAAGTTTCTATATTTAAATTTCTATATTACCTTTCCATCCTGCTCAGCCTAGTTTGGGCTCCAGGAAAACTTATTCACATGTATAACCGCATATTTGATTTTTCAATTTGAATAGAGCTCGTCTAAGAATTTTCATTTGTTAATTTGATATTATCATCCTGCTGTATGAAGTTATATATTGAACAAAGAAGGCAGACACGAATAGAGTTTGACACAGAAACACAGGACTCACTGTTATAATTTTCATTCTCTTACAAAGATTTCTTTGAAGTCTCTTTTTAATTACTCTAATTTGCACTGTGACCATGAAGTTTTGCACAAGAATTTCATTCCTTAATTATTGGCTTATAACCAAAATGTCTGCAATGCTTTAATACAATTTTCCTTTGCTTCAGAAAAATTTCACTTTGACTTTAGCAGACCTTAGGTGAGCAAGACTAATTCTATGTATACTCACTGAGGCTACCGAAGCCTCAGGGAAACTGGTTTCTCTCATGAATTGCCACTTTTAGGAACCCCCAACAGTCAAGGCAGGAGGCCTCCCTCACTTCACAGTCCTCGGAGATAACAGGACTCCGGTGGCCACTGGGCTAGAATAGTGGTCGTTCAAACCCAAGGGTCTAGAATTCCACCAGACAGTAATTTAGTCCACCCTTGGAGCCACGAGAGAAAGGAGGGTCACTAATACCAGTAGGACAGGAGAGAGCAATGTCTCAAGTTTGTTTTCCCTGAGCCATAGGAGCAGAAGCTGTTATGAAATAATCATAAGCAAAGGCAAGGGGTGAGGCTAGGCTTGAAATGACCATAAACAAAGGTAAATTCAGTTTAAGATTTACACTTACAATAGTAGGTTTAGGTAAAATCTACCCAGTTATAATTTCAATTATCCTCCTTTTTTATAATATAAAGACATCTATAAATTATCTTAACTCTTAGTTACAGTTTCTAGTAAGTTTCTACTTTAAGGCAAATTGCATATTTTTATTAACTAATTCACAAGAACTTTATTAGTAACAATTTTGCCAAGTTTTCTGCTTTTCTAGCAGTTGAACTAATTCCACTTGTGATTTATACATTAAATCCAATCGCAAGACATTATTGACATTTGAAGACTCATTTTTAGGTTACTTTTCACCATTATCCAATTTATAACAAGTGAACCCCAAATCTGATTTCCTAGGCACAAGCAAACTGACAAAGTTACAGGCAGATTTCAAAGTTGAACACAAAGTTAAGCACACATTAAAACAGAAGAGAGAACTTTATACCCTTAGCATTTCTAGGAATTTTTTTATCTTAATTGTTGGCATATGAGGTTTCTTATTTTCCAGAAGAGATTTAGTAACCGGTCTGGATCTTGATCTCTATTCACACCTTTTATAGGCACAACCGAGTTTAAACTAATGGAAGTTTGAGGTGTACTTCTTCATTTCTTTAAGGGGACATGACATGAGGTTTCTGGGTCTCATATCTGTCTGGCCTCCTCTTTTACACTGGTTTAACTGGAATTCAGGGTCCCACACAGAGGCTGCTCTCAGCTATACTGTGGCCATGTAGACCAACAGTAGGCAAAATTTCCTGATTTCTAAGAAGACACTCCTATGTGGAGTCTGCTTGTAGGCTAAAGACCATGCTCATTATTCTAGGAAGAATGAAGAAGCTCTTTTTATTTGACTCATCTGGTGTCCCAGAGTCCAAGTCTGACTAAAACGCTCACCACTCCAAATAATTTGGAGCTGATGCTCTGGTCTCAGCATCCTGAGAGTTTAATCCAGAGCCCTGCCGACAAGTGTCCCGTTGGCCGACCTAGGTCTTGGAGGAGATGCCCGAAAACCCTGAAGTTCAGACCAAAGCTACCAAGCCGAATTGGTGGGAGACGTTGGGAGCAGTTGCCCAAACCAAAGCACCTGATCAGGGGATGTTTGGCTGCCCTCTGAACAGGAGAGCCCAAGGATTTCTTGGGGGCCTTTCAGAATTTACTGCTCTGATTCTTGGCACCCCTGATATTCCAGGGTCCGAGACTGACTGGACTGTTAACCAAACTGAAGCGCCTGAGCTAAATCTCAGGGGACGTTTGGCTGCTTTCTGGTTCCCGACACCCCAGGAATCACAGAGCTCTTGCCGCCAGGCATTTCTGGGGCCAGTCTGGACTTGGGAGACAGACTGAATAGATTTCAGGGCTGAACAGATTTCAGACTGAAGCTGCCAAACTGAATATTGCTCCTTCCTGGAGAAGGGGCAAAAAATTTCTTCCTATTCTTATAAAGGTCTTAAAAGCAGTCCTAGTTTATGCCTGGGAGTTTCCCAGTTATACCAGCCATCAAAGGCCATTGTAAGATTAGAGATCAATTGTTCCAGGTAATAGGCCTTGGGGCCCTGAGGCAATAACTTCCTTGCACCATGGGGAGGGCTAAAACTCACTAGTAAATACATTTTCAGATTTACAGTTTCTACTAAGACACTCCAAAGCATTTTGCAAACCCATAATGAGAACTTCAGTAGTAGGAAGTGGGAGGATAAAACGTGGGTCAAGGTTAATTATGAAGGGAGCCCTGGCCCGTGACCCCCTTGGGAAAGGGAACTCCCACAGCATCCACTTTGGCCCTACCCACTGCTGCCTTCCCACCCTATCCCAGACCAGGCAGCCTGGTGTGGTTGATAGGATGGCGGGCCTGCAAAGGCGTGGACCCGTGGGGAGGCACAAGCCCCCAGCTCTCCATCATTGCCACTGCCACCAAGGAAATGGGACAGGAGAAGGCAATGGCAGCCAGACACAGGGCAAAGCTGGTGGCTGCTAAAAAGCCTTGAAAAAGCAGCTTTGCAGCACCCAGAGCTCAGCTGGGGAATCTCTCTCTTAGCAGGGCCCTGCTTTGGGCCCCTGCCCTGTGCCCCAGCCCTCCCAAACGGGGTCAGGCCTAACAAACCTAGGCATGTGGCACAGACGCAGAGAAGTCCCATGCCCCGGCCTTTCCCTCCCAGGATTATGCCCTGTGGGGGCTCGTAGGCAAACCTGTTTAAAATGGATAACCAAAAGAGGACATTAAACAGGCTGTAATTCATAGGTACCTCTTCTGGCTGGCCGTGCCAAAATATGTAGCCAGATTTCTCTAGGTTCTTGGCTAAACTACAAGAAGTGAATTTCAAGAGCAAGTCGGGTTAATTAGGCCAGTAATTTATTAAGGTAGGGAGGGAAGAGAAATGGGAGAAAATAACAGATCGTGGGTCCCAGGTAGAGAGGCAGGGGCTGAAGAGTGGTAAAGAGGGCTGATTTACAGACTACAATTCCCCATTATAGATTATAAATCCCCAGGTTTACTTGTGTATTGATCTAGGCAGGGGGCAAAGAAGGCCAGAATAGGGGTCAAAAGGCAAGAGAGGGAGAAAACAGCGAGAGCAGGAGGAGGCACAGGGACAGGGCTGGTTCATCCTTTGCACTTGCTTTTTGAACCATTAATTATTTTGCCCCTTTGCTAATAACAGGGGAGGAGTCCCAGCTGTTTGCTCTTTTGATTGATTACCCCACCCATCAATCCCCTGAGAGGGCCCAATGATAAGGCCCCTGGAGAACATCCAGGGCTTCTCTTGGCTTCTAGAGGAAATCTCATTCTGAATGGGGGAATCTTGCAAGGTCTTCCAGCAGCCATCTTGGGATACTGAAGGACACGTGTATAATGGCATCAGTTTTTCTGCCAGGTTCCAGATCTGTCTATTGATTCCCTAACTAGCCTATTTTTCAAAAAGCTGTTTTCTTGATTCAGCACTTGCCCAGTTACTGAAACTCTATTTTCCAGAGTTCTGAAGAAGATGGCTCTGCCAGTTTTTATAATTTGTTCAAAGATTTCTTGGAGGAATGGGACTCTGGAGCATCTCATACCACCATCTTGGTCAACCAAACCTCTATACATAATATTTTAATTGCCTTTTAGTTGCTCCCCCCCACCACCCCCATTCATGTCCTTCCCACATTCCAATTGCCTTTTAGTTGCTTAGCCTCAGTCTGACCTCAGTATCACCTCCCATCATTCCTAGCAAACACTTGACACTCTAGTCACAGGGAATATCTCATGTCTTCAGGTCATTAGAAAGATATCTCTCTCATTGTAAGTGGGTGTAGTCCATCTTATGGATCAGTCTCTTGTAAGTTTGTCCATTTAAATTGTCAAAAACTGTCAAGTGCTGTGACACTATTACACTGACACCCTATGAGACTTGTCAGGTAATTTTCTGGACATTGAATTGATCATTTTGTAAGTATAATATATTATTGTATTGTAATATTATTGTATTTATGCCATATGACATTTTTGCTCCTTGAGGACTGTGTCCTTATTACCACAGAACAAGTAGATTAAAACAACAGAAATGTATTGCCTCACAGTTCTGGAGGCTAGAAGTCTAAAACTAGGTGTTGGAAGGATCATGCTCCCTATGAAACATGTAAGGAAGGATCTTTCCTTCCTCCTCTAGCTTTGGTGTTTGCCGGCAATCCTTGCCTTGCAGATGTAGCACTTAAATCTCTTCCTCTGTTGTCACCAGCTGTTTTCCCCCCTCTTGTCTTTCTCTGTGTCCAAATGCCTTCTTAGAAGAAACCAATCATATTGGATTAGGGCCCACACTAATCCATTTTGACTTCATCTTAACTAATCACAACTTTTGACCCTATTTCCAAATAAGGTCAAGTTCATAGGACTAGGGATTAGAAATTGAACATATCTTTTGGGGACACAGTTCAACCCATGAAGTTCATCCTCTTCTCCCCCCCACCACCCCCATTCATGTCCTTCCCACATGCAAAACACATTCACCCCATCCCAACATCCCCCAAAGTCTTAACTCATTCCAGCATCAACTCCAAGTCCAAATACTTATCTTCCAAATTATCTAAATCAGATTTGGGTGAGATTCTGGGTATGATCAGTCCTGGGGCAAAATTCCTCTCCATCTGTGGACCTATGAATCCTAGGAAACAAGTTATCTGCTTCCAAATACAATGATGGGATGGACATGAGATTGGCATTCCCATTCCAAAAGGGAGGCATTGGAAGGAAAAAGGGGATCACAGTTCCCAAGCAAATCAAACCCAGCAGGGAAATTCCATTATTATTATTCCATTTCAAGGCCTGAGAGTAATCCTCTGTAGCTTGATCCTCTGCCCTCTCCAACAAATAGAGCTGCAAACCTGCACTTTCTGATCAGTGGGGTGGAAGACAACCTTCCATCCTGGCCCACCGGGAGGTACCATGAGCTCAGGCCTCTGCATCCAAAGCAGTTTCCTCAGATTTATTCTGTCCCTTTCAGTTCAGACTGGCAGTGTTTCTGCTGGTATAAAATTCTCAAAAAATCTTGTCAGTTTCCCATGCAATCACAGGGGTCCAAGCTATCAGACAAGAGGATCCTCTGCAGATCTTTCCTGGATAACCACGGCTCTATTCCTGGCTTCTGCTGAGATGGTTTGATTGGAACCATGAATCACATGTGTAATCTCTTTAACAAACAGTTATCTCTTTAATACCCTTGGTGCTGTCTACAGAGCATATTGTTTGGATAGGCTGAGAAATTTCCAAATCATCAAGTGCTGGTTCCTTTTTGCTTAGCAATTCCTTCCTCAATTTATGTCTTTTCTTTCACATTTTACTACAAGCAGCAAGGAGAAACCAGGCTACACCTTAAGCATTTTGCTTAGAAATCTCAGCTAAATATCCAAGTCCATCATTTACAAGTCCTGCTTTCCACCCAACATTACACAATTCAGCTACATTCTCTGCCACTTCATAACAAGGATTGCCTTTCCTCCAGTGTCCAATAATATATTACTCATTTTCGTTTGAGGCCTCATCAGATGCATCTTTAAAATTCATATTTTTAGTAACAGCAACATTTTGTCCATAAACTTGATGGTGTAAAACAACAGAAATTTATTGCCTCCCAGTACTGGAGGCTAGAAGTCCCAAATCAAATTGTGGGCAGAATAATGCTCCCTGTGAAACATGTAGGGGAGATTCCTTCCTTGCTTCATTCTAACTGAAGCTACAATACAGATCCAGGCAGTTTGTGCTATGTAAGACACAGATATAATAATTGCCTTGGTTCCTTTCTGGTTCCTAATCTAATCCCTAGAGAGAGTTGACTCTACTCCTTATCTTTGAATTATTTATAATAGCTTATTCTTATAATAAAATCTCATTTCTTTGCTTAAGTTAACGGGTGGATTTCAACCAAATGCAACTGGAAGAGTCCTGCTTCAATATTTGACCATGACTGAGGTTGCAAACAATAGATGGCAGAGATACTGAAGCTTGCTGAATAAAAATGGGAACTGGTTAGCTTGGTTATGAAGTGGTGAATCTTTTGGCTAGGCTTTCTCCAATAGTGTCTTGGAACTGTATATTGAGGTATATCATTGAGGTAGGGCATTAGAGAACTTGGTAGCCAAATATAAAAATGTTGGAGTGTATTGGTTATTACATATGGAATTTCAAAAACTACATTGGAAAATGGGAATTCTAAATATGATTCTCAGATGAAAGTAACTTAGAGCAAGTTTAGGAATTTGCTCCAAATTTGGCAATTATCAGAAGCCATTGCTACCTGTAGCCTATGGTCTGACAACGTGAAGGCTACATCAAGAAATTACTCAAAGGGAGTGGATGTAGCTCAGTGGTTAAGTGCCTTCTTCTCATGTATGAGGTCCCAGGTTCAATCCTTGATACCTCCTAAAAACAAAACAAAACAAAACAAAACAAAATTCCTCAAAGGTTTCATCGAATCGCAACATAATTTTTGCACATTGTTCTAAAACTAAAGTTTTCACATTAAATACCAGAAAATGTTATCTTGGCAAAAGGAATGGAACTCTCAAGGAGGAAGAAGTCAGTGATATGAAGGAATTCTGATTCCTCAGCTCCTTCCCAAACACTTTCCACTGCCATCCCCTTCCATGCCTCACAAAAATGTGATGCTCCCTCACATTGCTTATCAATAAGCACTTGGCTTGGAATGCACTATGTGTCTGGGAATATTACTAAAGGGCAAATTGCAAGCTGTCATGCCCACTTTTCCCGTTGTTTGCTTTAAGGCTAAAGCAGAGAACAATGGAGATGGGCAGAGTTCCAGCTGTTGCTAAGAAACAGAAGTCCAAAAGAATTGACAACTTAAGGAGAAACTTGATCCAACAACCTAAATATAAAAGGAATGTCCCCAAAAGAAAATTGGCAGGCAATCCTCTGTCAATAGCAGGTGGATGGAATAACTGAACAGTTGCATGCCGTAAAAAAAACAAAATCTGCAATAGACTCAGCCCTTCAGGCACCTATTGTTCTTCAGTTCTGTGGAGTCTGCACTGGCCAGAATATGATACCTCATAGTTCTGCCCCAAATGAAGAACCTTAGTTTTTGTTCTCAGGAGTGACCCTGAAGGATTTTGTAAAAGGGAATCCAAATGGGTACAGCCAAATTTTTTTGTGTGTGTGGAGATACTGGGGATTGAACCCCTCATACATGCAAACCAGGCACTCAACCACTGAGCTACACCAACTCCCTCAGATTTTTAAATAACTGTCTAGGAATCAGGTCAATAACCTCATGCTTTATAAGATTTTAAGGGGCTGTTATTTACTATTCCACTCCTGTTGTATGCAGTATATGTTGTAGTTGGTCTAGTAAAATTTATATTTTAGTTCACAGTTTGCAGAATTAATTCGTTCAAATTTTTCTTAAGTGTTCTCTATATGCCTATCTTCAGTTAGGGACCAGGAAACTGTGTTAAGATGGAAAAGAGTTTTTCTTATTTGTAGTTGACTATCTAGATTGTGAATACAGAAGAGAGAGGATGGTGAATAAGGAAATAAGATTACAAATTGGGGTGGCTCATGAGAAGGAAAGATGGAGTAATGTTAGAGTAAGGAGAGACATGCTTAAGTGGGAGGAGGTGGTCAGAAGATTCCTTGAGCAGTAACCAGAAGGATAAGATGGAATGTGTTTAGGAAGAATTACAGGGGTGAGCAGGGTAGGAAAAAAGTGCAAAGACTGTAAATTGGAGGAGGATTTGTCACATTTGAATAACTGAAAGGAGGCAAGTATAGCTGAAGCATAAAGAGTGAGAAGTTGAGTTGATAATAAGTAGAAGAATCAAGGAGTTCACTTTGATCCAGAGTCTTGTGGACTATGGAAAACAGTTGGGTTTTAATTCCAGACACAAGAGAATGTCATTGAAAGTTTTTATACAGATGTATAGCATAATCTGATTTACTCTTGACAAGATTATTCTAGCTACCAAGAGGGAATGGATAGTAGTAGCAAGGGAGGGAGTGGCTCTCTGCATTCTTTAGATCTCCACTTAGAAAGCTATTGTAGTATATAATGGTCATTAGGAATAGAGGGAGTATTTTGGTGGTGTAGAGAAGATGGTATCAAGATAAATTTTGAAGAAGTAATTGCACTTGAACTGAGGTCCTCATTTACCATATGGTTGGTATCTAATTGTGTAAATCAATAAATAACAATATAAGCACATTATTTGGAAATGTGGAGATAAATACCAAAATAAATAGCTAGCAATATTGAGGGTAATTGGATATTGAGAGGAGTGGAGTGGGAAAGGGTACTCCTGTTGTTGTTGTTTTTTTCTTGTTGTTGTTGTTGTTGTTGTTTTACTGTGAAAAGAATAGAGAGAAGATGGAGTGGTGGTAGATAAAAGCATCTAAGAAGGATTTTTTAAAAAGCAGTTTTATTGAGATATAGTCACTTATCATACAATCTATCCAAAGTGTACAATCAATGGCATTTAGTATAATCACATTGTTGTGCATTCATCACCACAAAAAATTTTAGAGCAATTTAATTACTCCAAAAAAAAAAAACTGATAGCATTTTAATCCCAAAGAGGGATTTTTTAAAAGGTAGAAAATACCAAAGTATTTTCACTGTCATGAATTATAAGCAGAGAGCGAAAACTTGATGCTGATTAGCAGGTGGATGGAATAACTGAAGTTGCAAAATGTTGAGAAGATGAGAAAACACAGTGTCAAAAATTAGAATCGGGCAACTGGTGCAATTCATACAAGCACGCCTGCACTCCCATCTTAAGTGTGTACTGTCACTTTACCTTAAATTCTCCTTCTACTATATGACTAGTCCTTGAATTCTTTCTCCAGACTGTGTCAAGAACTCTCCTACCCTAGGTTGAGATCTATCTCCAAGACCTCCCAGGGCCTCTCCAGCATCAGATTTTGGCGACCAACAAAGGGACAGGAAAAACTTCAACAGCTCCACTTTAAGATGATGGTCATGCAAGGATTTTCTCCAGTCCCAACCAAAATCCTCCCAGCCAATCCTACCTTGGGATCTTTAGACTTAGTAATCAGAGAATTTCACTCCCATGATAGGCAGGGACAATGTCCCAATGACAGCATGAAGTGGTTACAGGAAACAGATCATCCTCCTTCATCACTCCTTAAGACTAAGGGATGGAATTCTCAGAGGGGGAATGAGGTAGGGAAAGGTAGAAGGGAGATAGCTCCGCAAAGGAGGGGGGCCAATGGAAAATTATCATAAGATTATACCCAACTGCAGTGGAAAATCACCCACCCAAGGCCTAATACTGGAAGATACCACAAAAGGCCCACCCATCACCTGACCACCACTTGCTTCACTGACCCCTCCCCCAGACAGTTCTCATTCCAAGGAATATAGAGCCAGTAAAAAGTTGTAGTTTTCAATTCCTCTTTTGCATAAGGCAGACCAATGAGAACGTTGGGACTTACAAGTCCTCATTTACATGGATCGGAAAGAAGCGGGGGAGCCCAGACTAAATAAAACAGCATCCCCAGTCCCAACCAGGTCGGGTGTTCATACGAGCACTCCCACACACCCATCTTGAGTGTGTACTGTTACTTTACATTAAATTTTCCTGCTACCAAACAAACAAACAAACAAAAAACAAATTAGAAATGCCCACGAAAGAAGAAATGACACCTTTTCAGTTTTAACAGAAAAGAAGACTGAGGAGGTGAGTACAGATGCAGAGAGGTTTGAATATTTGTTGGAATGAAAATAAGGTAAATTCCTCTCTGATGGCTTCTTATCTATAATGAATTATGGAGTAGGTTTATCAGGTGAGAATGGGTATGGTTAAGGGATTTTAGGAAACAGGGAAAATATGATATTTTTACCTCAGAGAATGTGAAGATGAACTTCCTTGGGAAGTAAAATAGGGTTGCCAGGTTGGCTTGAGTGTTCTTTTGTGGTCTGTGGTCATGAATTTAAAGAGAAATCAGTCAGCTAGTTGTTTCATTTTATTTATTAAGTTGTTTGGCTCTGTGCACAGAGAACCACATGGTTTCAGACAGGTTTTGGGTTTTGCCGTGTGAGTTCAGCAGAGAGAGATGGGACCAAAGCAGTTGGTTGTGTTTGAATAGGAATGATGTTATGGATTGAATCATGTCCCCCATAAAGGCTTGTTCTAGTCCTTAACTCTGGGGCTGTGAACCCAGTTGTAAATAGGATCTTTGTATATGTTATTAGTTAAGGTGAGGCCAAACTGAATCAGGGTGGGCCTTAATCCAGTATGTCTGGGGTCCTTAAGCAGAGGAAATTTGAACACTGAAGAAAGAGACAGGAAAAGAAAGATGGGGAGAGAGATGGCCATGTGACAGAAGCAGGATTGAGTTATGTATTGCCCACAAGCTATCTCCAGAATGCTACAGACTTGGGAGAAAGCATGATTCTGCTGACACATTGATTTTGTACCTCGATTCTCCAAAAACTGTGAAACAATAAATTCCTGTGGTTTAAGCCAACTAGTCTATGATACTTTGTTACAGAAGCCCTAGCAAACTAAGACAAATGATTACAATAAAGAGTCATGAAATCCAAGCTGAGTAAGTATGGCAGTAGAAACAGATAATGAAAAAGTAATGGGAGTCAATGAATTGGAGGCCATTAAGAGATTGAAGACTTGTTGCCAAACTAAAGTGAACTGAAAGGATAGGAGGTGTCTGAATAGCATGTTCAAAATTGATATTTCAGAGGTACTGTATTTATCAGTGCTTACACGAGGTTGGGAAACAGTCTTTAGAGGTGATAAGGTTAAGGAATTAAGAGACTATCTTGGAGAACAGAGTTGGCTCAAGCCATTGGGAGCCTCCTTCCCATATGAGAGGTTCCAGGTTTGGTCCTGGTGCCTCCTAAAAAAAAAAAACAAAAAAC
>JAQZBX010070025.1:0-15484 GCA_029593785.1 Cabassous unicinctus
TTTCCCTTTTAGGAGGTACTGGGGATTGAACTCAGGACCTTGTACATGGGAAGCAGGCGCTCAGCTACTGAGCTACATCCGCTCCCCTCTTGTTATATTTTATGGGAAGTTTTGCTTTCTTCTCCACTGTCTGGTTATGTTTACTTCTCAGATTTCTGCCGTTTGTTAAATAATTCATCTTTTTGGCATTTAGGGTGAGAAAGGGCTCAAAAATGTATTGGGGGGATCCAAGAGCAGTGAGAGAACACATAGGAGCACAGGAGAAGTTAAGAACATATGATGAAAGAAGGGTGAAAAAACAAAACAGAGAAAGGCAAAGGCATCCTGGCACCCTGGGAAATCGGCTCTCATGGCGCACGCTTCCGCCTTCTCCCTGCTCCAGGGGCTAGCGCGGCCTCCTTGACTCTCCCCACCTGGGCGTTTTGGCTCTGCCAGGCTCCTCCATTGTTCTTGCTCTGAAGTGCCCAGAGGGCTGGAGAACTCATCTTTGAGAATAGGGAGGATGAAAAATAGACCTCAGATTTTAATCCAGTCATTAAAAACTGGTCAAAATTGAGGACTAAAAGGCAAAAGCCAGCAGTGATGGCAACAACAATAACATATAACATTAAAAAAACCCAACAACACAAATAAAATACTTGAAAGTTTTATTATTTCAATTTTTTTCATTTTTATCTATTTTGGTGAATTTTGAATAATAAATGTCTTACTTTAATTTTTGTTTCAGCCAATATTTATCATCTTCAATCAGAGATTAAATTAAAAATGTATTACTCAAAAAATCACAAAATTTAATAACTGTATAAAAGTTAAATCATTCAACTTTCAAATGATTTTTATAAGTTGCAACATGCACACTTCTGCAGGCATTAAACTTTAAAATTGCCCTAATAACTTTGAGACATCCTGTATAAAACACTATATATAGTAAATGTTCTTTGAAGACAAAGTGAGCTAAAAGGCTTAGCATAATAAAGTAATATCTTTCCTCCCTAGGTTTTCTATGCAAACCGATTTGGGATTTTCTCGGGACAGACCACCGAGACAGGAGTTTAGGAGAAATCCGGGGATGCCAGGAAGGAGATGGGAGACACTACCCTGTAGAGAGAGGCAGGTCAGAGAAACCAGGTGAGAATCTTCAGGAGAGAGAAGGGTGTTTGTCACAGGCTCCCTTTAACAGGCAGATGAATTTTTAGAAGATTTTTTTGTATTGTGTCTATGATCTTAAACCTATACTGCAGCTCCTGCTAGAAATCCAACTCCTTCTTTAGTTCTTCCCAGATGGAGTGCCAGTTGAAATGAATCTTTGCTTCCTCTACTCTACTGAGCTGCATTTGCATCTCAATCAACCCTTAATCATCCAGTTATTCAGCAAATATGTGTTAAGCACATTCCGTGTGCCATGCTCTAGGCTAGGCATTAATTACAGAAGGTCAACAACTACAGATATATATATTGGTTTCTTCCCAAAAATATTGACAGACCCCAAAATAGAGGTCGCTTTTCTTCGTCATTGTATGGCTCACAGTGCCTAGCATAGTGCTTTGAATTCTCAGAAACTGTTTGCTGAATTGAGTGGAACTGAATGAGAGAGTTGAAATTTCGAGATTCCAGGAGCAAGTAAAGTGACAATGGGAGGATGGATGACATCTGGAAGAGTAAAGTGAGGTAGATAGGTCAGAAGCTGTTATGAGAGTACAGGTCAGGCTTAATGGGGCTGAAAGAGAGAGAAAAGGACCAGGCATGTGGTCAGAGAGGGAAGATCTTAGAGCTTGAAATGGCAATGTCATGTCTTCTTGTTTCTGTGCCTCTGCTTGTGTTGCTTCTCTGGCTCAGAAACCCTATCAGTTTCTTCTAATACAAATATTTCCCATTAACCCATCCAACCTTCTCTGGATACTCCAACTCTCAACAATCTTTCTTTCTCCTGTACATGTAGAGCCTGGGCCACGCATTCTGGTGAAAATTACATTGGGTCGTATATGCTTTTGTGTATGTTCATCTCATCTATTTGATGAAGGCAGAGACCTTGCCTGATAGTCTGTCTGCAGCCCTGCCTCTTATCCCAGCACTGGCCAAGCAAGCCTTCAATAACTACTTGGTGATTGAGCAGATGAAAGGAAAGAAGAGAGCCAGAAAGAGCAAGTGAGAAAGGTGGAGAAGCCAATGATTTAAAGTTCAAACTGGACGAGCAACACCTGAACAGAAGCAATTTGTGCTAGGTGATCCTTCCACATTTCCCAGTGTCTTCTTGGATGTCTCCTTCCCAAAATATTTCTTTCTTCAATCTTCTCACCCTTC
Organism: Cabassous unicinctus; assembly: GCA_029593785.1. NCBI lineage: Eukaryota > Metazoa > Chordata > Mammalia > Cingulata > Chlamyphoridae > Cabassous > Cabassous unicinctus. The sequence goes on from JAQZBX010070025.1 coordinate 2,302, forward strand.
CTCCTTTAAACAGCTTGCCCTCCTCATAGCCAGGAGAAAGCATGCCACATGAGATAATTAGAACTGTGGAACTTCAGGTACAGAAAGGATCATAAAAACAACCACTCAATACCATGTTCATGATTTTGCACATAAAGTAGCTTTTTAAAAGCACCAAACAGACACAAAGAAGGGTGTAGCTTGTCCAGAGTCACACAGCTAGCTAATGCCAGAGCCCAGACCAGAAATCAGGTCTCCCAATTATTACACTTTTCTTGACACTACATTGTATAATATCTAAGGAAACAATTTTTCTATCCATTTCAACTCCAGATTCTAATGTCTCTGAAGACATATCAAACATTCAAAGCCAATGTTTCCTCTCTAATAAGAGTAGTTTATGAAAGATTATTCTCTCAGCAAGGAACTGGAGAAGAGAAGTTGATTTGAGTACATACTAAGGGACAAGTCCTATGCTGGGAATGCTACATATTTTGTCTCATTTATTCCTAATATCACCACTTTGAGATAGTTCTTAAATTGTTTTACAAATAAATACACAAAGAGATTAGATTCTTGTTCAAACTTGCCCAATTAATAAGTGGTAAAGCAGAGATTTGATCTAATATCTGATGGATTCCCAAACCTGTATCTTTTGATTAAATTATTAAATCATCCATCTTTCAGCAAGGGAAGGTAAGGTGGAAGAAGGAAGTCTATTTTCTCATCAACTCTCCCATCAATTGAGAAATGAGTCAGGGTTCTGAGTGGTAAAACTTATGGCAAAACTAAAGTGCTAGCGGTGCATACTCTGGAAGCACATGGGTGGTGGGCAATTCAAGTGACCTCCAATTTTCACAGTGTACACCTCTTGCAAGTTCTCTTCTTTAGAGAAGAGAAATAATTAAAGTTACCACACTGCTCTTGGAAGTGAGACAAAGGTGTCAAACCTTTGAGGGTTTCTTATTTTTTAAATGAGCTCTCTTTTATCATCCAAGTGAGAACTCCTGGATCTAAACCTGCTTTGCAATTCTAACCCCATTTATCCAAGAGTGTCATCTTTGTAGCATGTCACCATGGTGATGTGGTCAAACTCATGCTCATGCACTTAATCTTGCAATCTGTTGCTGAATTGTTGATATTCTCTCTTAGATCAAAGAACAGCAGGTTCTCAGACGACTTCTTTTAAGGATAAATTGTTTAACCCAAATATTGAACAAAGCACTTTAGTTATGCACAAGATTAAACCTATAATTGTTTGTGTAACACAACTCAGGATCTTTGAATTAAGGCTTGGGAAAAAAAAGAAAGAACAGATGTGTTAACTATTCCACTGCTTATCAAAACTTCCAAGGTTCTTTCATTCAACCTGAGCCAGGTAAATACCTCAAATCTTTACTATGGAAATATGAAGATGACTAATATATGGACTTTGCCTGCAAAGAGCTCAAGGTCTGGCCAGGGACACAGAGAGGTAAACTAACTATAGGATAATATCGTACCATGCTATAACAGAGTCGAGTGATAAAAAACTGGAGAAAGGAGCAAGTAACTTTCCATTTGTGGGTAGGGAGGTGAAGAAAGGAAATTAGGAAAGGATTCTGGGAGGAGGTGCAAATTGAGTTCGGTCTTAAAGGGCAGATTTGTAGGAATTCAGTAAGTGGAGGAGGAGAAGTGAAAAGAAAACAGCACCTGACAAAGGCTTGGAGATATGATAGGATCAAAGTAGTTAGGAAATACAATGTTCATAAACTATGGACTATAGAGAGCAGTAATATTATGACAATGTTCTTTCATCATTTTTAACAAATGTGTCACAACAATGTAAAGTGGTGGTGGCTGGGCAATGTATGGGAATCCTATATGGTATGCAAGACTGTTTTATTAACTTACAACTTCTAAAAAAAAAAAAAAGAAATACAATGATCTAATGGAATTAGTGTGTAGAACCTGGGGCAGGGATTTGTAGGGATTGGCACTCAGTGGGGATAAAAAATGAAGCAGGGTAGGAGGTAAAAGGGTTAATGCCTTACTTGTGCATGTTGACTCAATCCTGTAGCAATGGGGAGAGATTGTATTGTAAACAGGGATCAGAATATGAGTGGTTTTATTAGGACTTGAGCTTGCAATTGAGCATAATGAGGAATCATTGTCTGGCTTCTGGCAAGGAAAGAAAATGATCAGGTTTGGGCTCTAAAAATCTCAGTTTCTGTAAGAAAAGGTTTATTATGGGGCCTAGAGGTGCAGGCAAAATCAGAGTCAGGAATAACAATTATGAAGTTTGCACAATTACCTATGTCAGAGGTATAGATCAGAACTAAGGCAGAAGCAAACGGGATATAGAGGTGGAGCAAGGGAACAAAATGAGAGAACCCTGAGCTAAAATTAGCAGGCCTTGGTGACAGTTGAATGAGAGGGACAATGGATAACTAAGTCCTAGCCAATGGGAAGCCTTCCCAGAAGGTGCACACGATAATTCTGCTTATAGCCTAAGGACCAGAACTTTAGTCACTGTGGCCATACCTCTAGCACCACCTGAGGCTGAGAAATGTAGTCTCTTATTCTGGGCCACCATATGAGTCAATGTGTACCTATAATGGGGGGCAATGAGCAATCTCTACCACCCATACCTGTATTATAGCTATATTATTTCAGTCATCTTTTTACCTTTCTCTCCCCCAAGACTGTGAGCTCCTCAAACACAGGACCAGTTATTATAATTGTATCTGCATTACCCAACAGTTGAGGGCACATAGCAGATACTCAGTATATGTTGAAATGAGACAAATTTTCTGTTGATTAGACAAATTTCATTCTCTTCCTCCCTTTGAGCTTGTCTTCAGCTGATTCCTGAATCTTTTGCATGCTCACTCTTATTCTCGTCAAATTCCTGCCAATATTTCATGGACTAGCTCAGGATGTTGGCCTAAAGCAGTCACTTCTCAAAAAGTGAATAATTGTTATTTTCAATATGAAAATGGTTATTTACATTTTTAAAAACTGAAATTTTATGGAATTGCCAAAAGTGTACAGGAGAAATAAAGAAATTAGGAAAAACTGAAGACAGATTGGTAATTCTGGTGATATTCCAGTGTCCAGATACATAGAATCAGGTTTTTAACTAGAAGGACAGAGAAAATGGAAAAAGTAGGATGGAAAAAGCAAATTGAGTGGAAAGTAACTAAGGAAGATGAAGGAATTAGAAGTGATTTTGAGGCTGGGAAACTAGAATCATGCAGCCATGGCAGGAATAGAAAAAGTCTGAAGCCCTGGTGTGGCTGGGGACTCAGCGATTTGATGTGAATTTGATCTTACACATTTAGGCCTTATTTTAGGCCTCTGGTTAAACTCTAATTTTTCAACACTTATCTTCTCTTTCCTTGAATCTTAAAAAAAAAAAAACTTCCTCATGCATTGTCTTAGTTTGCCAACGGCTGCTCTTACTGCTGAGGCAGTGTGCTACCTCTTCCTTCTACCCTCTCACATCCCTGCTCCTCCCCCCAGGCCTTTGGAACGCAACTCAAAAATTTTGTAACACTTTTTAGAGAAAAGTGTTTCTTATCTCTGGGATAATTCAGTTAAAAATTCTGGATCCTTTAATTAGGAAAACACACACACACTTAAAGGAGTTCACCGGCCTCTCCAAGACCATCCACAGACCCAATTCCGCGGACTCTGGATTTGGACCCCTTGGTCTGAATTTCCTTAACTGCATTAAGTCCAGAGGTTCTCAAACTTTGCCTATATTAAAATAACCTGGGGAATTAAAAAAAAATCTCAGTGCCATGGCTCAGGCCACATCCCGTTCCAATTAAATCAGAATCTCTGGGCGTGGGACCCATGCATCTCTCTCTCTCTATATATTTAACTCTCCAGTTGACTCCAAAGCCAGGCAAATTGAGATGCAACGCATTCATCTTTTTCGCACACAGTTGATCTAAGAGCTCAGTGGTTGTTAGCGGTTTTTAATCACTGTGTAAGAATCAAATCGAAATGCGTGTGCCGCAGACGTGGCTCAGTGAAATAATTCACTTAGAATTATCTCAGGAAAAAAAAAGTAAATTTGGGTCAGGGGTGGGCACGATTTCTCAGCGTTTTCCCGGGGCTAACAAGGAGCTGCAATTTCCTCAGCGAACGCCAAGGGGCACCCTCTCCCTCCCGGTTCCACCTGGAAAGTCTTTCCTTTCACCATCGCACAAAGAGCCCGGCCTTCTCGTGGGTGACATCACAAAGGGCCAAGCCCCCGCCCCTTCGGCGCCACCACGTGTGTCCCCGCGCCCGGCAGCCGCCTGGCTCAGTCCCTCGCCGGCGGGTCTGGGCAGCGGAGGAGGGTGGTTGTCAGCGGCTGGAGGCTTCGCTATGGGAAGTTGTTCCTTTGCTCTCCCGCGCCCAGCCCTCCTCCCTGGTTCTCCGCTGCTGCTGTCGGAGGAGAGCACGGGGAGGCGCAGGCTGGAGCCGCCGCTGCCTCTCTCCGCCCGGGCGGCCGCGCCGCTGGGCAGGTGCTAAGCGCCCCCGGAGCCTCCTTCGCTGCCTCCCTCCTCTGCCCGGCTGCCTGGCTGCCGCAGTGCCCATGGGGTGTTGGAGGTAGATGGGCTCCCAGCCCGGGAGGCGGCGGTGGATGCGGCGCTGGGCAGAAGCAGCCCCCGAGTCCAGCTGCCAGGGGGCCGCGCGCCCCAGTCGCTTCTGCGAGCCCCTGGCCCAGCCATGGGGATCTCTGCGAACAGCACCACCGTCCTCGCCTCCTGCAGCCGCTTCGCCGGCCGAGCTGGAGCCACGATGATCGCCGGCTTCCTTCTCCTGGTGAGCACTCAGGCGGACCGGCAGCGGCGGCCGCGCGGGAGCAGTGCGCGCTGCCCTCCCGGAGCTGGGCGGGACCCAGGCTGGGGCTGCGGGAGGCACCGGTTCTAACTGGCTAGGCTGCGGAGGCTTGGAAGGACAGAAAATATACCGGAGGGCCCCGACGGGGTCGGTCGGGGGAGCCGTAGGGCTCGGCGGGGCTTCGGGAATGAAGGCTAATTGTTTTCCTTGCAGTCTGACTGCGCTAGAAGAGGCGCTGGAGGTGGCCGCCGGGCTCCCTGCGCATTTCCGTTTTTTCCCCTACTCGGCCCACCTCGTGGCCTCCCCACCCTATACTCGTCGGCCGCGACCTCCTCCGCGTAGTGTGGGGCCGCGGGTGCGGTGTGGGGCCCCGAGAGACAGCCGCGGCCGCCGCTTTGTTGCAGCTGCAGTGTCATGTCGGGATGCTACCGCAGTGGGAGAGAGTGGCACCGGGTGCGCGCCGGACACTGAAGACCGCGGGTTGCATCCGCGCTTGGAATTCCCGAGCAGGGCTCTAGCCGCCCCCTCCTCCATCCCGCCCTCATGTCTCCTCCTTCTTGGCTAGGGTGGGTCCCGGTTTCTGCAGGCCAAAACGTCCTTAGACCCACTCGCAAGCGCTTCCAAAGCTCCGGCTGCCCGCCAGCCCGCGCGCTGACACTCGAATGGGGGGAGGGGGGAAGAAATCTACTTAAAGGAAAATGAATTCTTTCTCCAGCGTGTCCGGTCCCTCGTTCACCTACCGGCAGGCAGGTAACCCTGCAGGATGGTGCAGGCACCTTTCAGCACTCAAGCTGCATCCGCCTCTGGGCGTGCCCTGTACTTGGTTCACCATCACTTACCTGGCCAACACCTGAAACCACCCTTAATCCAAAACTTAACTCTAATTTAGCCCAAATTTCTTCACTTCTTTCCTCATGTTCCCGGGGGATGGGGGATGGGGGGGTGGAGGGGACATGGAGGGAAATGAATAAGTTGGAAGAAAATTTTCTTGAGCTCAAACCCTTGAGCCTCTGTAAGCTTTCCATGCCCATCTTTTTGTACCTGCAGTGGAGGAGGGTGGAGATTCTTAACTAAAAACAAAAAGACAAAAACAAAACAAAACAACCCAACCAACCAAACAAAAAAACACAAGAGCCTGTCTTCATGGCAGCACTGCTGTGTAAGGGAAAGGCAGGCTTGCTGTCTCCTTCCCCACAAGGGCTTAGCGCCTAGCTGTCCAGATGGGCTTAGCTCCCAGGGCATTGCAGTTGCTATGGACAGAATATGCATCCTACAGACACTCTGGTTCCCTGTGTGAGTGTGTTTTAAGGGGATGGGAGAGAGACTAAAGAAAAGTTTGTTGCTATTAGCACTTAAAATGAGTCAAGTCCCTCTCTCCCTTCTGAGACTCTTTGTAGTAATGGCAAGGTCAGGGTTTGTATCCTTGAAACAAGTGTTGTGGATGGTAAGAAGTAGGGGAGTCTTCTCCAGGCAGTGAACATGGATTAACCAGTCTTAGTGTTGAGAACACCATCTAAGACTATGGGAATTCTGATCCTTGAGTTTTCCTTCCCCAGGCCTTAGATCTACCACTCTACCCCACCACATGTTTGTCAGGTCCTTCCCTTACATCTGATAATTCTACTCCCTATAGAGATTAAATCGTTAATCAGTGTGTGGTATTTCATTTATTTTGCCTTTTAGCATGACATAGGTATTAAAGTAAGGTCTCGATGTAATCAAAGAGTAGGTTGTTTTAACTAATAACCAAGAAAGAACCAGCTCCCTTTCTTAAACCATCCAACTCAGGTTACATAAACATTATGCAGTAGATTTGCAACTGAAGAACTGAGAAGTTAAGGGTTGACAGTACAAAGAAATGAAATTTATAGTGGGGCATAGAAGCAATCTCAAGGTGTTACCCAGTATAAGATTCCTTACTCTCCTGCTAACTATAAAAAAAGGCTTCACTTAACATCATGGTATGACATGGGGCTGAGAGAAGGGACCCCGCACCCCAACCAGGGTGGGAAAGAAATCCCTTTGGTTTTTCCCAAACCCCATGTCAGGTTTTGTTAATATGTGAAATGATGGTCTCAAGTTCTAAGAATGATTTATCCCATAGGGATTCTTGGCTATGTGAAAATGACAGACACCAGGTACTGAAGCCCCAGTTAACATTGTAGACTGCTCAGAGCACCACTGGAGGTGGGCCGATTAGTGACCTACTCATATATCACACTTAGATTAATATACCAGTAAAATGTCATGTTTCTTATGGCTTTTGGTTACCCCTCTTTCTTCAGATGCCCCTTTTTTGTGTGACAATATTTGTTATTTTTCTGGCACTTTTGTTGTTGTTGTTATGATAGGCTAACTATATGAAGGAGAGCTTACTATAAGTTTTTACAAAACACTAATAGATATAATAATATATAAAATCTATATATAAATTGCTACATGATAGATATATACAATACATCATTTATTCCCAACATCTTTGTCAAGCAGCTGGTATTACCTCCATTTTACCAATGAGAAGAAGGAGGCTCAAAGAACTTCAGTGGTTTGTCCTGGGCCACCCAGCTAGGAAGTGATGACATTGAGGCGGGGACCCAGGACCGCCTGATTCCCCAACTCATGCTCTCCTATCCCACCTGTTCCCTGCTGCCTGTTTTACAAGTCCAAATTGCTAGATGATGCAATTTTAATGACAGAAAAGACCCACTGGGGGAAAGTTGAGACTGGTGGTTTGATGTGTTGCGGAATGTAAATGAGAATTACATGAGTATCTTTGAAAGGAAGTGATCTTGCCTCTTGCACTTCTGTTTCTGATAAGTTGAGGCATCTGCATGATATTAGAAAAGTAAAGCCCAAACTGAAATACAAAATTTTATATGTTTCAAGCCAAAAGTCTGGAGACAAGATAAATGAGACCTTAAGGGTTGTGCCAGTGTCACGGAATGCCCTGGAATGGCTTGCCCAATGTGACACAACAGTCAGATGCCTCTTGCCTTCAGGGAGCTTGCTTTGACTGGACAAATACAATGTAGGCAGTCAGAAGGGAAAGGAACAATCATTGATAAGAAATGAGTTCTGCAGTTTTGAAACTGCTGTTCTGTATGTATGAAATCTAGATAGAGGGCATTTGCTGTAAGAGCCAGCCCAGCTGTGTGCTTGCTTAGAAAGCACTAAATATTAGTGTTTGTCACGGCATTTGAGACTGGACAGCCAGCTTAGTGCCAACTTTGACCTTCTCTTATTGAAGCTAATTTCCTAGTGTCTTGGCATCTCCCTTTGGCTATTTGACTAAGCACGTGTGGGGTGGTCCAGTGAGACTGTTGTCCTGAATCATGGCAGGAATTGGTGGCAAATTCAAGTAGAATTTCGAATTAGAGCTGATGTTACTGTATTTGAAAGATTGTCTCCTTTCTTTTTACCTTAACTCCACAATCTTAGAGAGTGAAAACTGGAATGCAGCGTAAAACTCAACTGAGCTAACATTCCCACACTTTGTTGGTTGAATCAAAACAGGCCAAATTTTAGAAGTGGCTTATTTTTCATGTAAACAAACCTACACTGAGCACCCTCTCTGAGTCAGGCACTGTCCTAGGCAATGGGGACCCAGGGATGAATTAGGATTTGGATCTTGTCCCCAACCTTCAATTTATATGGTGTTTAAAATATACACTGCCATCGGTAATGCTGGTAGGGGTTTTATTCGCTTAGATGGACTCAATGGAAGAATGTACTATACACAGAGTAATATGCGAAAAGTGATTTATATTAATATCTCTAAAGCATTTGAAGTAAGTTTGGCTGTTAGTCCGAAAGTCAGAGGAAGGAAACACTTTCACATTCCAGATAGCATACATCAAACCTTAGGAGGGAAAGTGACCTAGTCAGGGGAATGGGGAAGGTAGAACCTCTGTGAACTGCAGGACTCTGACTGGCTTGTCAGCTGCCCATCCTTCCAGTCAGAGTAGATAAAATGGGATCAAGCTTTCTCATCTGAACTGTTTTTAAAGGCTTATGGTTGAGTCTGCCTCAAGTCCAATCCAAAACAAGTCAGCCAACATCCAGTGTAAATAAACTATACAAGCAAACCAAATAAGCAAGAAGACAGCTCTTTGTAATGGAATTCGTGCTACCTTAATTTGAGAGAAAAGAGAGTAGGCTGCGTTATATTTCAGTCTGGCTGCATTTGGACAAAGTCTGTCACGTTGGATATGGTAAGCACAGTTAGTGCCATGTTTTCCAGGACAGTTTCCAGAGGGTCTTTATCTCCAGGTGTGTCCCTATCAGACAGGGGCAAGTAGGCGTGGGCTACTGGGCTAGCTCTAGCAGGCAGTCTGTACTTTCTACACCGTGGATTAGGGTGTGAAGACATCACACTCTAATGTTGGACTTTAATTTATAAAGCATGTAAGCTCTAATGGGCTCCAGCAAACTTGATTATTTATTTATTTTTTTCTTTTTTAAGTGATGGGAAATGGTCAGATGCATCATCTGCAATGCTGGTTTTCCAATAAGCACTAGTAATACCCTGTTGGCCCTCTTCCCCCAAACAGGCCTGGCAGATTCCACTGAGGCCAGGTCACCAGCAACTTCCTGGCAAACTGAGGTGCTTCTTTTTTTTTTTTTTTTTTAATTCTTTTTTAAAAAGATTATTTGTTTCTTTCTCCACCCCCCCTCCCCCGTTGTTTTTGTGCTCATTGTCTGCTCTCTGTGTCCATTGGCTGTATGTTCTTCTGTGTCTGCTTGTCTTCTCTGAGTTGGGCGGCACTGGGAACCGATCCTGCGACCTTTAGGAGTGGGAGAGAGGCGCTCAATCTCTTGTGCTACCACAGCTCTCTGGTCTGTCGTGTCTCTCATTGTCTCTCCTCTGTGTCTCTTTTTGTTGCATCATCATGCTGTGCCAGCTCTCCACGCGGGCCAGCACTCTTCTTGGGCCAGCTCACCGCGCGGGGCAGCTTGCCTTCACCAGGAGGCCCCGGGAATCAAACCCTGGACCTCCTATATGGTAGGAGGGAGCCCAATTGCTTGAGCCACATCCGCTTCCCTTGGTGCGTCTCTTTTGTGACAAGAGAAGCCCAGACTTGTGGGCATGTGTCTGATGGCCATTTGGCTCAGACTCAAATCTGGACTGTTAGATGCAGATGTGTCTGTTTAAGAGAATGAAAACTGAAGCCATAATCAGAGTCTGCTAGGTCCCCAAAGTTGAAACCTCAATTAGTGTTAGCAGGAGACTGAATTTTTTTTGTTGTTTTTTATTTGCTGCTGCTATAGCAGCAGCTGCTGAACTTTCATTCTTTAGAAATAGGGGCGAGACCATGAATAAATACTGGCCTTGCCCTAGTGTTTGTATTTGTCAAATACCAAAAAATAAACAGGAATCTTAAATTGGCTTGAATGCTGCCACCTGGCTTTCCTACTGCCTCCCATTTCCAACCTGAATCCAAGAGGAGAGGACCTTGAATAGAGTTATATAACCCCAGAGCCACCTGTGGGTATGTGTAGGCCTCAGGGATGGAAGATGGGTGGTGCTCAGTGACACTTCAGCTGTTGACTGGGAGCAGTAAGCAACCCCTCTCTTCTTGAGGATGCTAAAGTCATCAGGAATGGTTCTCCCTGGTTTTGGAGCTATCTAGATTTTTTTTGCATGTTAGTGCCCTGGTCTTGGAGACAATAGAGATTTACAGGGGTGGGAAGGTCATGCTCAGAGGGATCTCGGGGAGAGGTGGGGCTGGGCAGCCTGTATAAGGGGGTAGGGTATCAGGGCACTGAGCTGTGTATATATTGCTGCATGTTCTCATTAGAATATTTAATTTTAAATATTTATAAGAATTATATCTAAGACTTTGTTCCAAGCTAAAAAACAAAAAAAGGGGGGTCACAGTAAGTTCATTATTTGAGCAAGGCTCATTATATAATCTTTACATAATTTTCAATTTGCTTTATTTAACCCTCTGCCACCAAAACTGCTTGGTGGCTCTGTCCCTTGGAATCATTTACAAGTCTTTATCTGGGGAGAAGAAACGTGAGCTTAGTGGATGTAGAAGAGAGGGAAGGAGTGAGTCCACGCGTGCCAGGATTCAATAGGGCTACAGCACCAAAAGCCCAGAGGGGACGAATAAGAAAGTGGCCATTAATATCAATCATTGATATTGATATTACTAGCCCCCTACTTATTGAGTGCTTACTTCTGGCATTGTGTTGAATACCTTCTACAAATGTGAATCTTACAAGTCCCTGAACTTAAGACAGGTTATGGCCACAGTCATGCAACTGGCAACTGCTAAAGAAAGGATCCAAATCTAGGTCAGTGTGACTTCATACACACTGCTTTCTGCCAACTTGTGGGTAGGGGATGGGTAACTTTAACTTACCAGAATTTTGTTTCCTGTTAAGGCAATACATTTATCAGAGAGCTGCGTGTTCTTTTTCCATCCAATGAACAGTTCTGCACCATAATGGTGCTAGGAAGTTGAGCCGAAATGACTGGTTATAAAATAAAAGCAACCTGTGTATGTGGGTTGAAAGGGGAGGTGTGGAGTCATTGGCAAGCAGTATTCTATGGTGTGACGCTGACGGGCAGTGGTGCCACGGTTAAGATGGAAAGATACTCCTACAAATTGAAATGTTATAAATAGGGAATGGGTGCTTTGCTTTCCTGCTACTTGGGTCATTTTGAAAAATATTTGCTTAGTGAGTAATAGTGTGATATGGGTCCTACTCAGCAATGTATTTTCAACTTAAGTATCCTAAGAATTTGAAGAGCTTTAGGGTTTTCTTTGCTGTCAACCTAATGATTTGTATAGGATGAATGCATGGGCTTGTACCATCTGTTATTGTATTTCCTTTGTTAACTTTTCATTTCAGGTCTCTTAGAAACTGGTTGAACTCCATGATTTGAGTGGTCCCATGGGTGATATGTTTGTGTCGTTTATTAGCATCCCTTTAAGCAAACTTTTAAACATTTTTTCACTTGCCAGCTATAGATTGCAGAGACTGAGTAGAATATAGAAAGGTGGAGAGTGAGAGGAAATTGTTTGATCATTGATCCTGGAAAAGAGATCGGAATTCTTGTCTCCCAAAGACCCTTTGGGGCAAGACCATCATCTGAATGGACAGGTCAGCTCAACCAGGATTAGGGCAAAATGGACAAGGTTTGTGTGTGCTTCTCTCCTGGTTTGGAATGCTCAAGACCAATGTTGTTATTCCATTTTAGCTTTTCAAAGACAACGGACAATGTGCTATTCATGACTGTTTCTGGCTTGATGCCCTGACACATAGTAGTTAAACATTAAATGGTGGTTGAATGAATTCCAGGAGGATCTTGCTCTAAACTAAATTTCATTCATTCTTGACAAGTTAGAGAGTAGTTGCAGCTTGAGCTACATTTCAATACTTTGAGCTACAACTCAAGGGTATCTGTGTTATTAAGAAGAAGTCTTTTAAATTCAAGCAAGTTGGCAGACTAGAAGAACCTAGTGGTTATGGAATTCTCTGTGTGTCTTCTCAATTCAATACATTTCCTTGGATGGTAAACAGGCATTTATGCATGGTTAAAACTAATGTGTATATACTTGATTGTGTTCTGCTCTTCTTTCTATAGATATTTTTATGGTTTTCATTCATTTAACGTATATTTATTTAGCATCTACTAAGTGTCAGGCATTGCTGGATTTGGGGAATATAATAGTGAAAGACTGTTCATGGTTCCTGCCTCTTGGAGTTCATAGTCTATGAGGGAAGTTAGAAGGGGGTGACGTTCAAGAAGAATTGGCCATTCAAACAGCAGAAGGAAACACATACCAATAGGAAGTTACAGCAGAGGTAGGAAATAGTCTACATATTCAGACAATAGAAGGCCATCGGGGTTGGTGCTGCATGAACTGAGGACAAAGGAAGCATGGCTTGAGGTTGAAGAGGCAGGCGGGAGTCAGATCATACAAAACCTTCTAAAGTGTGAAGGCATCAGGCTATCACTCAGGGTGCAGTGTGAAGATAGACTGTGGTTTGAATTAGATTTTTCTAAAGATCACTCTGGCTGCTGTGTGGAGTATGAATTAGAGAAAGGCAGGAGGTCATTTGGAATCTTTTGTGATATTTCAGGGTCTAAATGATGGTTCTGGGGTGGTAGCAGTGAGGATGGGGATTTCTAGACAGATTTGAGAGATCATGGAGAAAACTCATAGTTTACTGATGGTGAGATAGGAGGGGGTAGAAGTGTGTCATCAAGGCTGATTAGCCTGAGGACTCCATGGGGATCTGATTACTTTGAAGGGGAATGCTGCAAAAGGAGTGGGTGGGATTGGGGAATCAAAAGTTTGGCTTTGTATTTAGTAAGTTTGTGGTGCCTGTGATTTCTGTCAGTTCAGGCCTCCAGCTTACCGTTTTTTGT
>JAQZBX010070026.1:0-15487 GCA_029593785.1 Cabassous unicinctus
CAGAACAAAAAGTAGTCTACTGATAAAGGGGGAAAAAAGAAAAAGGAAATGGGGACAGAAAAAGGCTAAAGTGTACAATCAAAGGAAAGATTTCAATAAAACTAGGAGTAGGACACATTTCTGATTCGTAGTCCAGTGCTATTTGTCCTCATTTAAAATGCTTTTTAAAAAATTAAGGAAGCCAAATCATAATGTATACAAATATCATGTATGGAGAAAATAATATCCTCACAAGATAACATGTTTATTTCATGTTTATTTCAAGATAACAGAAAAAAATCTGAAATGACACACACCCAGATGATACAAGTGGCATCCTGAGGAATGGTTTGGGATTGGAATTGCATTGTCCAACATAACAGCCACCAGCCACAGATTGTTATTTAAATCTACATTAACTGAAATAAAAGCAAGTCAGAACCAACTCCTCGGTCACCCTCGCCACAATTCATGTGCTCAATGGGCACACGTGCTGAGTGGGGACGACACTGCACAGCACTGACCCAGAGCATTTTCATCATCACAGAAAGTTCTACTGGACAGTGCCAGGTTGGAAGGAAGGGCAAACAGACTTTTGCTTCATGCATGTCTGAATTAGTAACCGTTTTCTCAATGAGAACATATTCGTGTTTTCTGTGTTGTAAACGAACAAATCAGATGCATCTTCTTGCTTTATAATGTTTTCTTAAATTTGAAACAGACTAACAACAGTAACATATTACAGGACACTCAGGTTAACTGTGCCTTCAAGATAAGCAATCTATATTGGTTCTAAGAGGGCAAATCAGGTTTTCCATTTGCTCTACTGTGTGCTGGTGAAAAATCCACTGTGGTAAACCTTCTTGAATAAAAATGTTATAACTGGAAAATGATTGGAGAACAAAAGAAAAAAGTAAGTATTGAATTCAAAGATAACTTTGGATGAGAGTTTGATAGTTGCAAAGGGTGCAGAGAAAAGAAATAAACTGTGAAGCTACTTAAACAGCTGCAGGTTGGCCAACAACGGCAGAGTCCTAAACGCTTCGCTGTTCCACGCAGGAAGCAAGATTTGCGAGCTGTGGTAGTGACACAGTGTGTTTCTTCCCCCAGTCACTACCTTTTTTTTAAAGATTTATTTATTTCTCTCCCCTCCCCGCTGCCCCGTTGTTTTGCACTCGCTGTCTGCTCTGTGTGTTCTTCTGTGTCTGCTTGTCTTCTCTTTGGGCGGCACCGGGAACCGATCCTGGGGCCATCTGGAGTGGACAGAGGTGCTCAATCTCTTGCGCCACCTCAGCTCCCTGGTCTGCTGCATCACCCACTGTCTCTCCTCTGTGTCTGCTTTTGTTGCGTCATCTTGCTACACCAGCTCTCCACACAGGCCAGCACTCCTACGCAGGCCAGCTTGCCTTCACCAGGAGACCCCAAGAATCGAACCCTGGACCTCCCATATGGTAGGCGGGAGCCCAATCACTTGAGCCACATCCGCTTCCCCCCCAGTCACTCCTAAGCCACTGCACGCCTTGCAGTGTGGTCCTCAGTCATTCTGGGCCTGAGTGTGGCTCTTCTGAACTACCTAGAAAGCACCCAGATCTCCTTTCAACACATACAATGCAACCCAGAGCTACAGAGCTGCAAGTCTGGGGATGCAGGGTGGGGATTCTGGGAGCTCTCTCTGAAGGAGGGCACCAGCTATGCTCACTGTGGACAAGACAAGGAGCTGGTGAAGAGGGGTCTGGAATTTGAAAACAACTGCTACTACAAGATTAGGACGATAAGGAGTTAGGTGTCTTTTTAATTAGAAAAAAAAAGTTTGCTTTTTATCATGATCCTGTATTACCCCTTCCTTGGATTTTAATATCCATGCTGCCATCACCAAAAAGTTATTATTACTAGAAATAAATTAGAACTTACATTGGGCCAGAAGGAACTTATAAGCTAGAAAAGTGGCAGCCACGTACAGCTGAAAAACGTCTTAAACACAGAGGTTCCTGAGCTGCAACACCCTAGAGGCCACGTTCATTTTAACAGTTGTCCAAAAACAAGCCCCAAATTCAGACTACAGTAAAAAAGCCATGCCAACAGCAATGCCCCTCACGATCACATCTCTGAGGCGCTGCCTTAAAAACCCCGCTTACTTTAAATGCTCTTGAGAATGAAGCAAGCTGAGACTGCATGCAAACCGCCACTGACACTCACCTGCAAGGGCTCGCTGTGAGGGTTGTGAATGCTTATTATAGGGGAGAAGCTGCTGTTTACTGGGACTCTGGCCCCGAGAAACGGCCTCAGTCGATACGGATTTGGAGCTCCAACACCAAACACCTGTTTCAAAGGAGAAAAGACGCAGTTTGAGCTGCTTTCACGACTGGCATTTTGATAGTTACAACTCTGATTGATGTAAGGAGACCAGGGAATCTAATTTAGATGGAAACAATCTTAATCTTTTACAAAAAAAGCAGACATGTAGGTTCTATCCTTGATTTGGCTCTGTCTTTGATTTACTATATATATTTGCATTTGAAATGATTTTTACAACTTACTAGAAATTCAAATGACAGCAATCCTTCATGAAGTCATAGAATAGACAAAAGAAACAGTGGGGAATTAAAAGATGCTTTTCCCGCTCCGGCCATGAGAAGTTGGGACCTGTGGACCAAATAATCTCCCTAAAATGTGGAGTCTAGCCTGGGCCGTCCCACACGGGAGATCCTAAAGGAGCCTAAATAGCATGACCCAGTGTTTAAATGACAGGCGTTACCCGAGTGCTACATCATGCAAGGTACAAGCATACAAGGCAGTGAGCAGTTCAACAGCAAATAAGATAGATAATGTGTCTGCACTCTCAGGACTTACATTCTAGTATGCGGGGGCAGACTTGCAACCAATAAAATGCAAAAGAAAAGTGTAATATGATACAGATCAGCTGGCCAGAGTGAGGATGGGAATAACACTTTAAATGGAGTGGCCAAGGCAGTCTTCTCTGAAGAGGTGACGAAGACGTGAGCGGATGCCACGTGAGGGAGGAGGAAAAGCCAGCACTGGGTGTGGCCAGGCAAAGGGCGGAGCCAGGAGAGGCTGTGGCCTGTTCAAGGCCAGGAGTAAGATCAGAAGCGTGGTTAAATGAGGTGAGGCAGAGACACACGGGTAGTCAGACCCTCAGATCCTCGCTGGCTTTGGTCAGCTTAAATTTTACTCTAAGAGCAATAGAAGAGATAGGGTTTTACATGGGGAAGTCGACGAGATCTGATTTACATTCACAAAAGATCACTCCGGCTACAAGGACTCTGGCCCCCCAAAAGGAAGTTGATGTCCAAAGGACTCAGAGTGGACAGAGTAGATAATGGGCTGAGGCAGGGACGGAGGAGGGAGGCAGAGAGAAGGCTGGTGTGCAAGCCAGTGTGGGGGCAGGGACGGAGGAGGGAGGCAGAGAGAAGGCTGGTGTGCAAGCCAGTGTGGGGCGGTACAGGAGGAGCAGGGAGGCAGAGAGAAGGCTGGTGCGCAAGCCAGTGTGGGGCGGTATAGGAGGAGCAGGGAGGCACGCTCGAGACACGCTTAGGAGGAAGACGTGGTAAGAGATGTGGAAAGCTGGCTGCTGGGGCTCACCTGGAGAACTTCATCATGACCCTGAGGCAGCCCAGGCTGCCACCACTTAGGTCAGTTATGGGGTGCCCTTGAAGAGCAAAGGTCGACACTCCCATTATCTTCATTTATTCAACAAGCATACATGAAATGGGTATCATCTACACAGCACGCCAAAATTACTGAACCACACACACATCAGAGTTTACTGAATGCCTTCTAAACAACCATTAAAGACTTAGCAGCCATAAGTAAGCACAGGACATGGTTCCTGAATAAAATGGAATATTTATCTAGATACTTATTTTCAAAATATACGAAGTGTTCTGGGCACTTGAGAGGAAATACTCAAAAAAAAAAAAAAAAGATTAAACCATAAAGTAAGAGCTGCATTCCACGGGCGGTTCAGCATCGAGGCTGAAAGCATGGTCCTTGTAGTTACAACGGCACGGGACTGAGGCCCACCAGGCTACTTACTACCTAAGCTTCAGTGGTGGGGAGAATGAAACGCAGTCGGTGCTTAGTATAGTGCCAAATATAAGCTATTATTCTTTTTAATAGTATTCACAATCTTGATATAGGAAAATCTTAATTCATGAAACATAACGGTGGCTGATATACAAAAAAATTACCATGATTCCCATGAACATCAACTTTCTTTAATAACCTA
Organism: Cabassous unicinctus; assembly: GCA_029593785.1. Classification (NCBI taxonomy): domain Eukaryota; kingdom Metazoa; phylum Chordata; class Mammalia; order Cingulata; family Chlamyphoridae; genus Cabassous; species Cabassous unicinctus. The sequence continues at coordinate 4,226 of JAQZBX010070026.1, forward strand.
AATGTTTCTAAATAAATATTAAGTTTATCCAAAAATATTAAACAATATATTTATTAAAGTATGCAAGTTCATTTTAATTTTGCAACTCTTATCAGGTATGCGTCATACATGTTCATATGTATGTAAAAAGCACAATTTTTTTTAAAAATCCAAAAAGTCGGTGTTAAAACATCTTTTACTATTCTTTTGCCAACCAAACTTACATTAACATGTTGGCTGTAGCTTAAGATAATTTGTTCACAGTCTGATTTAAATAGGAATAGTCACGAACACCGCAGTCAGTATAAAATACTCGAAGTCTAATACATTTTCTACTGCTCCTTGAGGTTGTTTTTTTTTAAGATTTATTTAATTTATGTATTTCTCTCCACCCCATCGTTGTTTGCACTTGCTTTGTCTGTTTGTCTTGTTTCTTTAGGAGGCACTGGGGAAAAACCTGGGACCTCCTAAGTAGGAGGGAGGCACCTAATTGCTTGAGCCACCTCCAGTCCTTGCTTTGCTGTGTTTCTCATTATGTTCTCCTCCGTGTGTCTCTTGTTGCATCAGCTCGCTGTCTTGCTCATCTTCTTTAGGAGGCCTCAGGAACTGAGCCCGGGACCTCCCATGTGGAAGGTAGGAGCTCAATCACTTGAGCCACATCTGCTTCGCTCCTGAGTTTCTAAGTGAGTTCTTACAAGGTTGTCATTTGATAGGTCTGAGATGATGATTACATCTTATAAAATAAAGATTTTTATTCAGGTTCTTACCTGGTAAGTAAATACCCCATGATTAGATGTGTTAATAAATAAAGTATTTTCTACATTTCCTACTACTCTTGCAAGAAAAACTACATCAAATGATGTATTTCCTCCTGGAAGAATTTTCTGAAAAAGAAAAAACAACAAAGTTAAATTGGTAGCCAAAAATTAAAAAAAAAAAATCAGATCATGCTGACCAAAATTAGAGAGAACTAAATTCTCTAAAGCAAACATTTTAAAATAATTTCTATAAACTATTTTTTTCCATAAAGGTTTAAGTTTTTAAATTAGTTAAACCATTATGCAATGGAAAATAAAAAAGATATCATGTTGGATGTCTACAGTTACATATTTTTGTCAATTACCAGCTGAAACCCTGTACCACAGATGCTTTCTTTGGACTCTGTTCATTTAACAATCACTAGGCTGGAATGAAGTGATCAATTATAGGCTTTTTGTCATCAATCAAGCTGGAGTTTGAGCTGAAGCTGAGATCTTCCTACAAATGTACTATTCTATTACCAAGCGACTCCTTGCACTCTTCTAAAGAACAAATAAACCGAGGTCTCAAACCCTGCCGCCCATTCACACGGGAAACACATGGCATAAAATGTCCCAGCAACTTAAAATTAGGAGAGAAGGCAGGGGTGATAGCATTTGCAGAAACTCACTCCTGTCACCATGTGCAGACTGAGATGTCACTGTGATCAGCAAAATAAAATTTTATTACAAAAAGACAACAGGGAAGCTCCATGAAGTTCAAGTAATTGAATTTTGTCTGTCATAAAGTTCTGTCATCAATAAAGCCTTAAAATGCATTTTATTATGTAAAGCCACCAATATTTTCAACCAACTTGATCTAATTGACATTTACACCACACCCACACAACAAGCACACGGAACTTTACAAGTACACATGGAGCTTTGACCACGATAGATCATACTCTAGGTCATAAAATAAACATTAATAAATTTAAAAGAACTGAAATTACACAAAGTACGTTCTCCACCGATAACAAAATTGAGCTGGAAGTCAATTTTAAAAGCTAACTTTTGGAAAATCCCTAAATAGTTGGAAATTAAACAACATACTTCTAAATAACACATAGATCAAAAGTGTAGTAACAAGGGAAATTAAAACATACTTTGAATAAACTGAAAATGAAATAACATCAAAATTTGTGGACTGCAACAAAAGCAATATTTTGAGGGAGGTGTACAGAGTTAAAGTGTAAATAGGAAAGAAATGTCTCAAATTAATAATCTATGTTTCCACTTTAAGAAACTAGGAAAAGAGTAAATTAAACTCAAAGCAAGTGAAGGAAGAAAATAATAGATAAAAGCAGAAATTAATGAACTAGAAAGCAAACAAGAAAATAAAATCCAAAGCTAGAGTTTCAAAAAGGTCCATAAAACTGTAAAACCCTAGCCAGAATGGTCAAGAAAAACAGAGAAGTAAAATCTTTCAGGAGCAAAATGTAAACATTAATATCCTTTACACATTAAAAAGATAATAAAGGAATATTACAAACTACTTTTAAGTCCATAAACTCAGTAACTAGGATAAATGGGCACATTCTTTTAAAGATAACCTGACAAGGCTCACTCAGAAAGAAACAGATGAACAACAGTCCTGCTCTTTTGTGAATAGGATCTTCAAAGATCCTACATAGGCGTGACCAAATTGGATGAAAACGGGCCTTCAAGAGGAAATGGGGACACAGTCAGAGAAGCCACAAGCTGTGGAAGCCACAGGAGGAGGCACGACGCGGCCGCCACGTGACAGCCGAGCGCGCCCGCTGAGAGCTGCCGGCTTGGGGGCGAGCACGGCCTCGCCAGCATCTTGCCTTTGGGCCTCTGGCCCCGAGACCACAAATGCTTGTCTAAGCCCACTGCATTTAGCTCATCTCGTGGTATCTGTCATAGCCCCCTTCTTCAACCTGTTTACGACAGAGCAGTAATCCTTTTAAAATATGTTATCACTTCACTCCTCTGCTCAAAACCCTTGATGCTATCCCGTCTCACTGCAGACGAAAGCGCACGTCCTTGCCATAGCTCGGGAGGCCCCCGCTCTCACCCTGGCTCACTCTGTCCTCCCTGCACACCAGGCCGCTCCCCCCACTGCGAGGCTCTTCCTCCAGATCACCCACTCCCTGGCCCCACAGTCGCTGTCACAGGTCACCTTCCCAGCACCTCCCTGACTACCCTACTTAACCTGGACCCCCACTCCTCCCACACTGATCCCCTTAGCCCACTCTTCTTTCTCAGCTCATAGCATCATGTCATCTCTTAAGAGATGTACTTGTTGATTATGCTTGCCTCCCCTCTGCTGGTGACACCACCCAAACCTCCCAGAGGTAAGTATCATAACTCACTGATGAATACAAAGTGCCTGGCAGTGGGAGAGCCTAGTTCAGAAACATCAAATTGGTGGCTTTCAGCTTTATTTTGTTTGGTCCATATTACCTGTCTCTCTAAAATGGAATTTATTTTTAATGTGTAAAAACTGGGAAATATGTAAAAATTCTTATTTCTGACTCTTTTTGGAAAATCAGAACTGCATACGGGCTTTCGCTCCCACACGGCAACCACTGGCTGGAGCCAAGGGGGAGCTTATCCCACTTGGCCTGCTGCTCTCATTTGACACTGTCTATCTGGCCCCTGCAAGCATCTGTGTTTGCAACTCTAGTCACTGTATTGTGACAGCAGAGTGAAGAAGTGAAAGCCCCAGCCTTTGAAAAGGGTGAGGCTTGGAGCACTCAGCAACAACCATACACTGCTTGAATTAGCCAAGGAGGTCACAAGTTACAAATAAGTTCTGCAATGGAATTACTCTCTCTATTTTTAAATAACGTCACTGTTTTACCTTATTTATTTATTTTTTTATTGTGGGTAAAAATCAAATTTTTCACAATACATACCAATATTTGTAAAATGATATTTTAACCCAGCATGTCTCTGCACAACACTGTGCCTGAAAGCTGAGTGCTTCCATGTATAACAAGTTCATCTGTAAATACAGGTTATCACACCTGCTGTGATCTATTTCCTGCACATGAGTGTACTGTGATACAAAGCAGTGGGTAGGCCAGGAGAATACCTAGACCCTCACCTAGGCACTGACCCTAACTTGGCAAACCTGGACAAAACTCTCGCTCAGCCCTTCACCTGTATAGTGAGGTCTCGCCCAGGATTAGAATTCTATGAGTTGAGTTGAGAACATCAGCAGATTTATAAAAAGTGTGGACATATCTTCCAGGTAACAATATAAAAAATAACTTGAATTAACACATCAGGAAATAATATTTTATGTAATTATAAAAAACATGGAAAATATCTTTAAGGTAACAGAGTAATTTGAGAGAAACTCTTTAAAATTTTAGAAAAGAGATGTTTTCTGTGAGTACCACAAAAAAATTAAAATTTTCATTAACAAAAGTAATATATGGGCTTATAAATTCCTTGTTTATGAAATACTTTTAAATTCAAAAAGAACTTAAACCAAAATTGTGTTTCTTTTACCTCTAGAAGTTGCTAGCTAACAACAACATATTATAAAATAAGATTTTAGAGGGGAAATATGTAAATATCTTCATAATTGATACAAATCATAATATAGTGACCACCATCTCATATACTTAAAAACATCCTTCTTAATTATTTAGACATGTCTTTTCAAAGGAGCTAGTAGAAACCTTGGGAAGATGAAATTACATTCTATTCATTTACTTCCCTCCCATATTTGCCATTTCATTAGTTATTTTGGAAGTCTATATATCAAAGCTTAATGTATTCTTTCCAATGGAAATTTTACTTTAAAAGATCCAATTATTTGTTGAAAAATCTTGTTCTTTCTTTAAAATAATAACAAGCACACATACTATCAATAAAAGTGATTTACAAGTAAGAATTGTGAGGATGTCTGAGGTAGGCAGAATCTTAAAATGGCCCCTAAGATTTCCTGCTCTAATAGCTGGGATTGTGACTATAACAAGATATCAACATGTGATTATTTACATTGCATGGCAAAAGAGATCCTGCAGATGTAATTCAGGTTACTAATCAGTTGACTGTGAGTTAGTTAAAAGGAAGATTAATGTGGGCCTAATCTAATTACATGAGTCCTTTAAAAACAGTTTCCTCCAGCTGGTGCTGGAGGAGGATGTCAGAGGGATTTAGATTTGATGCACCTGCTGACTGGAAAATGGTGTGGCCCAGTGAGGAGGAGTCTGATGGCCTTCAGTAACTGAGAGAGGAGAGGCCCTGGCTGCCAGGCAGCAAGGAAACGGGACCTCAGTCCTACAACTGCAAGGAAATGAAATCTACCAACAACGAGAATAAGCATGTAAGTGGATTTCCTGCCGGAGCCTCTGGTCAAGGACTCAAGTCAGGCTGACGTCTTAATTTCAGCCTTCTGATACCCTAAGCAGAGAGCCCGGACAAGCAGTGCTGGACTTGGGACACACAGAATCATATTGTTTTAAGCCATTAAACTTGTGGTACTTTGCTGGGCAGCAGTACAAAGCTATGCTAATTCAACACAATGCTAAAGACTAGCATTGTTAGCTAGCAATACTAGTAGGAAGGAACAGGAAAGAACAGGGTGGAAGAACGCTACACTGCTTGGAGTCCTTAAGGTCTCCCAGTGGCAGGTGTGATTCTTTAAGCTCTTTCATGTTGCAAAAAACACTGAGTGTTTAAAGCCAAACTAATAATTCTTGGAAAGTGGGAGAAACAGATATGAAACCTTCAAATCAGATTTGATTACAGCAACATAAAATTATTCATCAGTCAAAATCTAGACATTTCCATTTCAAACTCAACAGAAATCATTTATAGTGGAGAAACTTACCCTATTTTGAAAAAATGATGCATGAAAATGTGATGTCGTAGCAGATATTGATACTAAAGTAATAGTTTCTTCAGAACTAGGATTATGTAAGTAAACTTTTTCCATTTTTGGCATTCCAACTGGCCTGCAAAAACAAAAAGGAAATCGTCATTTCCTTAAAAAGATAATTTCTAGTTGTTGAGCTATCACCTTAAATTTAGACACCAAAATTATTAGACAAATATATAGCCAAACATATAAAAGATATTTATTAAGGTGGTTTACATTTAAAATGACACCTAAAAAGACACTTCGCTCTTTGACAAATGTTCGCTGAGTGCCAACTGCGTGTCGCGGGCTGGCAAGTGCCAGGGATGGACGGAAGCAAGATGGGCTCCACGCTGAGGCGGCGGCGCGGATGCGGCCTCACAGCTCCTTTGCAGCACCACGCTGCCCCTCACTACCTGTGAACCAAGCGCTCTTCAATTCAGGAGCAGAAACTCAGTGGGAAAGTTATGAGAGGAGCTCTGCTTTATGAGTAGAGGCGATTCTTATCTTCATTTTATAGATAAGGTTACTGAGGCACAGAAAAGTTAATTAACTTGCCCGAAGTCATACTTGGATCGTGAATTTGATCCAGGCCATTCTCGCTAGTCCATGCTCTCACCCACTGTACTCATCTCAAGGAACAATATAAAAGCCACAGATCCATTTTAATGGTCCCCTTGGAATTCCTTAAAAGTGAAGCTGCCAGAATCGTGGGAACATGTGTCAGATTAGCCAGATAAGGCTCAGCTCTCACAAAAACAACGGAAAAAGAGCCAAAGCCTGGTCAAGAGACCTGCTTTGGGGGTTAGCAGACCAGGACAGTGCTTCACAACTCCCAGGAAGGTGAGGGACAAGCAGACAAAGAAGCTGAAACAACAAACTGTGAGTACTAAACCTCCCAGCTGCCAGTAAGGGCTCCCCTCCCCGTCCCTTGAGATATTCAGTGGGGGTAAAACCCCTGGCTCTTATCACCTGACTGAAACGGGTGTAGACGTCTTCCTCCCTGCCAGCTGTTACAAGGGAAAAGGGAAGAGGAGTTGGGGAGCTTTTCTTCAGGGAATTCAGTGAGTGGAGCCCACTTTGAATTTTGGCTCTGGCCAGACAAAAACAAAGGAAAACCGAGAGAAATATACCTCCGTGGAACGGTGCGCCAACAAGTGCCATCTGCTGGCTGGTCTGGAAATTACATGGACAGAAACTGCTTTAAGAACTTTCTTTACCCTACCCCTGGGAGAAAGTCTGCACCCCATTAGTGAGTCCCTGGCACGATTCTGGTAACTTAAGGTGGACAGTTTTAAAGACAGGATAAGTTGAACCAAATATCAAAGAGCTATGAAAAAATAATAACAAAAGGCAAGAGTGAGAAATTGGCCATCAGAGTAAATTCACCAACATATCAGACACCTAGACATCAGCAAAAAGTTATGAGCCATACTAGGAAACAGGAAGAAATGGCCCAGCCAAAAGAACAAGCCAAATATCCTGAAGAGATTCAGGATTTAAGACAATTAATCACTGATAATCACACAACTCTCCAAAATCATTTTAAAGAATTGAAAGAAAATATGACTAAAGAGATAAAGGATATAAAGAAGACACTGGGTGAGCATAAAGAACAATTGGAAAGTCTGCAAAGAAAAGTAAGTGACCTTATGGGAATGAAAGACATGATGGATGAGATTAAAAATACATTAGAGGCACATAAGGGCAGATTTGAACTGCTTGAAGACAGAATTACTGATTTTGAAGACAGAACATCTGAACTGGAAAAGACAGGAGAACAGAAAGAGAAGAGAATGGAAAAAATGGAACAGGGTCTCAGGGAATTGAATGACAACGCGAAATGCAAAAACATTCACATTACTGGCATCCCAGAAGGAGAAGAAAATGGAAAAGAGGAAGAAAGATTATTTGAAGAAATAATAACTGAAAACTTCCCTACCCTTATGAAAGACATAAATATCAAAATCCAAGGACAGTGCACCCCAAACGGAATAAACATGAACAGACCTACCCTGAGACACCTACTATTGAGAATGACAAATATCAGAGATAAGAGAATATTTTGAAAGCAGCAAGAGAAAAGCAAAGCATCACTTACAAGAGAAATGCGATAAGATTAAGTGCTGACCTCTCATCAGGAACCATGGAGGAGAGAAGAAAGTGGTATGATGTATTTAAGGTATTGAAAGAGAAAAACTGCCAGCCAAGAATTCTGTATCCATCAAAGTTGTCCTTCAAAAATGAAGGGGAGTTCAAAACGTCACAGACAAAAACTGATAGAATATATTACCAAAGGACCAGAATTACGAGAGATACTAAAGGGAGTGCTGCAGCCTGAAAGGAAAAAACAAGGGCGAGAGACTTGGAGAAGAGTTTAGAAATGAAGAATATTAGAAAGGGTAAAAAGATTGATTATAGTATGATATGACAACAGAAAGCCAAAGGTCAAAATGGATGAAGTAAGTAATGCCTTTACAGTTATAACATTGAATGTTAATGGCTTGAACTCCCCAATCAAAAGACACAGACTGATAGAATGGATTAAAAGATGTAAGCCATCTATACGCTGTCTACAAGAGACTCACCTCAGACGTAAGGACACAACCAGGTTAAAAGTGAAGGGTTGGAAAAAGATATTCCATGCAAATAGTAACCAAAAAAGAAAAAAAGAGCTGGAGCAGCAATACTAATATTGGACAAAACAGATTTTAAATGCAAAACTGTTATTAGGGATGAAGGTCATTATATATTAATAAAAAGGGCAATTTGATAAGAAGAAATAACTATTCTAAATATTTATGCACCTAACCTCAGTGCCCCAAGATACATGAGGCACACACACTGGAAAAGCTGAAAGGAGTAATAGATGTCTCTGCAATAATAGTTGGAGACCTCAATATACCACTTTCAGTATTGGATAGAACATCTGGACAGAGGATAAAGAAACAGAGAACTTGAATAATGTGATAAATGAACTAGACCTAAAAGACATCTATAGAGCATTGCACTTCAAAACAGCCGGATATACATTATTTTCAAGTGCTCATGGACCTTTCTCCAAGATAGACCATATGTTGGGTCACAAGACAAGTCTCAATAAATTTAAAAAGATAGAAATTATACAAAACACTTTCTCTGATCATAATGGAATGAAGCTGGAAATCAATAATGGACAGAAAAAGGGAAAATTCATAAATATATGGAGATTAAACAACACACTCTTAAACAATCAGTGGGTCAAAGAAGAAATTGCAAGAGAATTCAGGAAATATATTGGGACGAATAAAAATGAGAACACAACATATCAAAACCTATGGGACACTGCAAAGGCAGTACTGAGAGGGAAATAGATAGCCCTCAATGCTTATATTAAAAAAGAAGAAAGAGCTAAAATTGATGATCTAACTGCAACCTGGAAGAACTAGAAAAAGAACAGCAAATTAATCCCACACAAAGTCAAAGGAAAGAAAGAGTAAAGATCAGAGCAGAAATAAATGACAAGAACAAAAAGACAAGGAGAATCAACAATATCAAAAGTTGGTTCTTTGAGATCAACAAAATTGACAAACCCTTAGCTAGACTGACAAAGAGAAAAAGAGAAAAGACAGAAATAAATAAAACCAGATATGAGAGGAGGGACATTACCACTGACCCCGTAGAAATAAGAGAGATCATAAGAGGATACTATGAACAACTTGTATGCCAAAAAACTAAAAACTGTAGATGATATGGACAAATTCCTCAAAACACATGAACCAGTTACAATGACTATAGAAGAAATAGAAGTCCTCAACAAACCAATCAGAAGTGAAGAGACTGAAACAGTCATCAAAAACTCCCAAAGATGAAAAGTCCGGGACCAGATGGCTTCACAGGTGAATTCTACCAATCATTCAAAGATGAACTAATACCGATCTTGCTCAGGCTCTTCCAAAAAAATTGAACAGGAAAGAATGCAACCAAACTCATTCTATGAAGCCAGCATCACCCTAATACCAAAACCAGATAAAGATACTACAAAAAAAGAAAATTATGAACAGCATCTCTAATGAATATAGATGCAAAAATCCTCAACAAAATACTTGCAAACTGAATCTAAAAGCACATTAAAAGAATTATACACCACGATCAAGTGGGTCAAGGGTGGTTCAACACAAGAAAATCAATTAGTGTAATAAACCACATTGATAAACTGAAGAAGAAAAATCACATGATCCTCTCAAGGATGCAGAAAAGGCATTTGACAAAATACAGCACCCTTTCTTGATAAAAACACTCCAAAAGATAGGAATAGAAGGAAGCTTTCTCAATACAGTAAAGTGCATATTTGAAAACCTGCAGCTAGCATTGTACTCAATGGTGAAAGACTGAAAGCTTTCCTGCTGAGATCAGGAACAAGGATGTCCACTGTGACCATTATTATTCAACATTGTGCTAGAAGTTCTAGCTAGAGCAATTAGGCTAGACAAAGAAATAAAAGGCACCCAAATTGGAAAAAAAAGTAAAAACTTTCATTATTTGCTGATGACATGATCCTGTATCTAGAAAATCCTGAAAAAATCGACAACAAAGCTACTAGAATTAATAGATGAGTTCAGCAAAGTGGCGGGATACAAGGTTTATATGCAAAAATCCATAGCGTTTCTATATACTACTGATGTGCAATCTGAGAAGGAAATCAGAAGAAAATTCCATTTATAATAGCGACTAAAACAATCAGATATTTAGGAATAAACTTAATCAAGGACATAAAAGACCTATATTCAGAAAACTACAAAACATTGCTAAAAGCAACCAAAATAAGATTTAAACAAATGGAAGAACATGCCGTGTTCATGGATTGGAAAACTAAATATCGTTGAGATGTCAATTATACCCAAACTGATTTATAGATTCAACTCAATCCCAATAAAAATCCCAACAGCCTTTTTTGCAGAAATCAAAAAGCAAATAATTAAATTTATTTGGAAGGGTAAGGGACCCCAATAGCGAAAAGTGTCTTTAAAAAGAAGAACGAAGTTGGAGGGCTCTCACTTCCTGACTTTAAAGCATATCACTTAGCAACAGTGGTAAAAACAGTATGATACTGGCATAAAGACAGAGAGATTGACCAATGGAACCTAATCAAGAATTCAGAAATTGACCCTCACACATCTTCAGTCAAGTGATTTTTGACAAGGCTGTTAAGCGCACCCAGCTAGGCCAGAACAGTCTATTCAACAAATGATGCTGGGAGAACTGGGTAGCCATATCTAAAAGAAAGAAAGAGGACCCCTACCTCACACCTTATACAAAAATTAATTCAAAATGGATCAAGGAATTAAACATAAAAACAACAATCAAAAATTCCTAGAAGTAAATGTAGGAAAATATTTTCAAAATCTTGTGGTAGGTGGTAGTTTATTAAACCTTACGCCCAGGGAAGCGGATGTGGCTCAAGTGATTGGGCTCCCGTCTACCATATAGGAGGTCCAGGGTTTGATTCCTGGGACCTCCTGGTGAAGGCAAGCTGGACCGCACAGAGAGTTGGTGCAGCAAGAAGACGCAACAGAAAGAGACATAGAGGAAAGACAATAAGAGATGCAGCAGAGCAAGGAGCTGAGGTGGCGCAAGAGATTGAGCACCTCTCTCCCACTCCAGAAG
>JAQZBX010070027.1:0-15461 GCA_029593785.1 Cabassous unicinctus
TGCTTCCTTCACTCGCATAAAAGTGATGCATTTGTCCAAATTAAGCTATTCAGAAAAACGTATGGACTCAGAGCCCTTTTCAAGTGCAAAGGAGATAAATTAGCAATATCCCTTACTGTAGAGACGAGATTAAGGTCTCTATCTAATGACGGACAGAATTAGACCAGCCAACTCCGCTCTCCTGAGCAGTTCCACTTGCCCAGAGGCCCCGCGGCCGACGCTCGCTGCCGCCCCGCCGCGGGTCTGCGGGCGCCCCCTGCCCGCGCCCCTCCCCACCCCAGCGAGCCCCGGAGGGCGTCCAGCAGACCAGCACCGCCCAAGTTAAAAAGGAGAAAAAGGAAGCTACGCTGCCGGGAACTGCGAGAAAGCCGCAGAGGGGCCGGGTGGCGCCCCGAGCCCGGGGAGGGACGAGCCTGCCGGGACCCGAGCGCCGGGGACCGCGGGCTGCGGCGCCTGCGCTCGTCCTCAGCGGCAAGGCGTGGCCTCAAGGTAACCCTTTTAAATTACATTTTCGCCAGGCGGGTTAGCGCGTCTGGAGGGGTCCAGCAGCGCTTCTCCGGGGTCGAGAGCAGTGGCGAGGCCTGGGGCGGGGGCCTGACGGGAGGGTCGAGGGTCCCGGGGGCGGCCTGGAAGCCCCGCGCCTCCAGGGACGCCGCCGCATTACCTGTCCCGGCCGGGGCGGAGCAGCGGCGGCACGGGGCGGCCAGGACCGCCGGAACCCGCGGAGTAGCTCGGTGGCCGCCGCCGCCGCTGTTTGGAGCCGTCGCCAGGGAGACGGCGCGCGGCACGCCGGGAAGCGGGGCGGGGCGGGGAGCGAGCCGCCGGCCGGAAGCGCCCTCTGACCCCCGAGGGCGGGGAAAGGCGCTGGCGAGGCGGGACCCGCTCCCCCTCCGCGCGGCCGTTCCTCTGGGTCCCTCAGCCGCCCTCGCCGCCTCGCGCCTCCGGGACCGGGAGCGCCTCGGCCGGCGCCTACTGGACCGGGTCCCGTGACGTCGCCCGGCGACTTCCGGCTCCCGCGCGGGCCGGCGCCGCACGTGCCGGGGCCTGAGGACTGTGACGGCCGGGCCGGGCCTCCGGCGGCCCGAGCAGGTGGGAGCTGCCGCCCCGGAGCGCGGCCGTGAGCCCGGGCAGCGGGCGGCACGAGCGCTCACGCCCAGCCTTCCCGGTGCCTTTCCCCCTACGGCGCGCGTTTGTTGAACTGCCCTGTGAAGGCTGCTCTAATCGTTTTAGGAGGAATCGACAGGGTCTCCGCGCGCCGGGGACTTTACTAGACAAGCTGGTAAAGAGAACGTGCTAAACAGGGTAAGGTGCTGAGATTGAGGTAGGTCGGCGCAGAATGTGAGCAGAAGTCAAAAGACTCCGTAATCAAGAGAAATAGATTTTAGTGCACTATTTTAAAAAATAAAAGTGCCAACATTCCATGGTTGACAAAATGTCATGCTTTTAAATAACAAGCTCAGTATCAGTGCTGAGACATTGGAACCTGAGGCAAAAGGAAATATACTGATCCTGTGAATAGTTAACCAGATGGAAAAGGGAGTGATGGTATTGCCACATACGCAAAGACAAGAAGCTTTGAAGAGTCCTGGTTGAGTGAAACTGGAGAGTTGGGTTCTTGGAGGCATGGAGCAGTTTCCCTCACCAGAACTTTGCCAATTAAGAGGACCCCACAAGCCCAAGGCCTGAAAGAGTTCCCAGATTCTGATTATCGTCAGAATTGCTTTCTGATTTACTATGAGATTGATAAAAATACTGTTTTTTAAAACTTGAGACTTTTTAATTTGACCCCGCAAAACAAATATTCTGTTTTTTAAAGTGGTGACTAACTCTCTCCATATTAAAATCAAGTCCACAGAACTTGGTGTCAATAATGGACTTTGATTTCCGTTTAGAATCAGCAGCAACCTCCACCCCTTTCCAAGAGTCAGACCCCATGAAATCATTGTATTTGTGCCTTGTAACACACAGGGAAAACAGAAGAGAATGAAAACGCACTCAGCTGGCTGTGTTGCCTGAAGATACAGGTAAGAATTCAAAGATGCTGGCACCAAATATGTTCTATCTAAAAGAGCACTTAATACCCTTTGCCATTGATTTGATGGTGCTGATAGTAATGACTTGGTGCCCCATGACCAGCACCTATTGAAAATGTGTTCTATTGTTTTTGGTAGATATGAACCTTATTCTGGCTTTATTAATACCAGTTTGGCTTATTTGGAGAAATGTAATCTGAAGAGAGTAGAGAAACAGTACTGTTATTTTCAAAAGCTCAGGCTGTTACAACAAAGTAGTTTTACATAGGTTGAGAAAACATAACTTGAAAACATTTCTATTCTGTTGTTTTAAACAGGCAGTTCTTCAGACTGCCATCATGGGTATCCGAGGACTCATGAGTTTTGTAGAAGATCACAGTAATGAGTTCTTCACTGATTTGAAGTTGCGGGACACAAAAATCATCATCGATGGCTATGCTCTTTTCCACCGGCTTTACTTCAATTCAAACTTGGAGCTCCGGTACGGAGGGGACTACGATTCCTTCACAGACATTGTACAGAAGTTCTTCGACTCACTGTTTGCTTGTAACATATGTCCATATGTTGTATTAGATGGAGGATGTGACATTTCAGATAAAAAGCTCACAACTTTAAAGGATCGAGCCCGAGAGAAGATCCAGATGGCCCATTCCCTTTCTGTCGGAGGGGCTGGGTATGTGTGTCCCTTACTCCTAAGGGAAGTGTTTATACAGGTGTTGATCAGGTTGCAGGTATGTTTTGTCCAGTGCTTTTCAGAAGCAGATCGGGACATTATGACACTTGCTAATCATTGGAATTGCCCCGTATTATCTTCGGATAGTGACTTTTGCATTTTTGACCTGAAAGCTGGGTTTTGCCCTTTGAATGGCTTTCAGTGGAGAAATGTGAACGCTGTGAAGGACACACGAGACTACTATATCCCTGCCAGGTGTTTTTCTCTCAATGCATTCTGCCGTCACTTCAGCAACATGAACAAGGCTCTCCTCCCTCTCTTCGCGGTGCTCTGTGGAAATGACCATATCAATCTGCCCGTCATGGAGACATTCTTAAGTAAAGTACGTCTTCCTCTTGGAGGCACCATTGCCAAGGGAAGGAGACAGCACCGAGTTCTGGGACTTCTGAACTGGCTGTCTCAGTTTGCTGAACCTTCGGAAGCGCTAGATAATGTTCTGAATCATCTCCCAAAAAAGGATCGAGACAGTGTTAAGGAGCTGCTCTGCTGCTCCATGGACGAGTACCAGCAGTCCCAGGCGAAGCTGCAGGATTTCTTCCAGTCCGGTACCTATGTCTGTCCAGACGCTCTGAATCTGGGCTTGCCAGAGTGGGTCGTGGTAGCTCTGGCCAGAGGCCAGCTGTCCCCTTTCATCAGCGATGCTTTGGTGCTGAGACGCACCATTCTTCACACCCAGGTGGAAAACATGCAGCAGCCTAATGCCCACAGGATAGCTCGGCCCATCCGGCAAACCATCTATGGGCTGCTTCTGAACTCTGATCCACGCCTGGAAAACATGCCCTGGAGCGCATCACCTCCTCAGCCTCTAGCTTTCAGTGAAGTGGAGAGGATTAATAAAAATATCACAACATCAATTGTTGATGCAGTAGAACTGCCCAAGGATCACTCTGACTTAAGCAAATTGACCGAGGTAAATATACTAATGAAATTGTTGTAAAGCACTTTTCAGGTCACAAAGTGCTTTCGTTTTGTCTTTCTATCAAAAATCGGAGGGTGGCTGCTGTATTACCGCATCTCATAGCAGGATCAGGACAGTAACCGCCTTGTTTAATGTTGCAGCCAGTGTCAGTGCCAGTCCCACTTACTTCAGGAACCTATCTTTGCACTTACTCCTGCTACTCTGTTGATGCTAGTTTTCTCTTGCATTTCTCTCATGACTAAGCTCATCAACTTTTCATCTGTTCATTGAAGGCCATTTGGATATGTGAAGTTTCTTTTCAGTCTTTTGCCCATATTTCGAATGTTTTTTTTTCTTGTTGATTTCTATATACGAGTCCTTTGTCAAATGACATGCCCTGAGAAGAGTCTCCCATTCTGTGGGTTGTCTTTCACTCTTAGTATGTTTTGATGCACAGAAGATAATAGACACTAAATTTTTATTGTTTATGGTTATCACTCTTGAGACCTATTCAAGAAATTGTGGCGTATTCGAAGGTCATGAAAATGTTTTTCTGTGCTTTATTCTAAAAGCTTTATTGGTTTGATGTTCAAATTTATAATCTGTCTAGAATTGAAGTAGGGATCAGGACACTTTGTGCCTGTATGGAAATGCAGTTGAATCAGCGAGTATAGCATGCTGAGTGGAGGTAAGTCAAGTGACTCACCACTTATCTGTATTCAAAGCAGGGTGAAATCTTACTTCACTCACTGTGCTATCATTTGGCTTTCCTTTGGTATGAATGGATCAATTCTGTATTTTGCCTAGTGCTGTTCACTCTACTTAGCCAGTAATTCAAAATGGTACCAGGCACAAATGTGACTCCAAAACCCAAAGGCAGGTTTTAATGTGGAAACCTTGTGACAATACTTATTTTGGTTTTTCTTGACATGAAACAGTAATACATCAATGGACTGTCTGCTTTGTTGCAGGAATCATAAAACTTTATACAGTCTCTCATTTAATCCCCACAGTAACCACATGAGGTAGGGTTTCATTTGGGTACCACTGGTTGCAATAGAGAGCCACTCAAGTTAACCAACAGAAAAGGGAGGTTAGCTGTAAGGAGACGTGGAAGTAGTGGTTCCTGGGAGGCGGCAGTGCTGAGTACCATCCCGTCTCTGGCTGTGACAGCTTCCACTGCAGGTTTGTGCTTTCACTCCCCGAGCAGGAAAACCCAACCAGTTTCATTGTTGGTGGAGGCCCCTTTTAGAAGGGGCTGAGGACTGGTGCATTCCGTGAAATATCCTGTGCAGCTCAGTATAATGCCATTTCTCCAGATGATCAGACTGTGGAGAAACCTGCCTAAGGCCACAGAGTGAGTGAGGGGCAGGACATCTCTGAATCCAAGCCCAGACTCTGTCTTATTCAGGAAGGTTGTAACTTGGCTCTAGAATTCAAGAATTCAAGCATTATATGGCAGAAATAATTGATATATTCTCATACCTTTTCTTGGTATAGTCTTCTTCCAGTTTAGGAGTATAAAGAATAGTTTTGTTTTACTTTAGATTTTAGTAGTTAATGCTACTGCCAGCATTGAAGTAGCTGGAAGTGACTTCAGCAACTCCAGTGATTGATTATACTGCAAAGTACTTTGTCTATTTCTAACTAAAAATTTTTATCACAGTATTACATTATTTTTAGGAATGTAAGCATCATTGCACTCTTTAACGGTCTCTGTAGTACTGTGATGAAACAGTTTTGTCAGTGTTGACCTGTGTTTTACTTCAGGCTAACCTCTCTATTGTTAATCACCCTTAATAACTGGTAGGTTCTGAGAAAACTGCCAGACTGTCTCATCGTCCAAAAAGTTAAGAAATCCTCTTCTGGCTGTAAGCAGAGACTAAGAATACAACCGTTCTTTTTACCTCTTAAAGTTGATGGTAAATTCTTCTGAGAGTGCCCTTTCAATACTCATTTCTTTACCTGTAGGAGGTCCTTTATGGACCTTCAGTATAAAGCCTGAAGTCTCAGAGCTGTTCTTTCCATTTTATTTCAAGTGCACTACAGAGTACAGTACGTGGACTACAGGTGTGCAGCATGTTACTGAAAGCGTAACACAGGTAGTCCTTAAAGTATGCCTGTCCCCTCCACTATATCCCTGAGCTCCAGGTGGCCACCCTTGGACGAGCCCTGCAGGGGTTAGCAGCCACGCTGGGGCAGGATCAAACAGGAGCCAAGCAGACGCCAGGCCGTCTGCTGCACCGCAGACCTGAGCCATATAAACTGGGGTGGTCAGTAATGGCTTCAGGGAGAAGGTGGGCCTGAGCACAAGGAAGGGGTAGCTTGCTTTCTCCCAGCAGGGCACCTGGGCTGCTAGTGAAAATGCACATCTGTAGACTCACCCCAGACTTACTGAATCGCCATTTAGGAGATGGGGCCTGAGGATGTGAACTTTTATAATAAGCTTTCTAGTTGATGTGCAGTGGAATGTGACACTCACCACTCTACATGGAGAGGATGGAGTGACCTAAGCCAAGGTCAGGTAGCTGGAGGGAGACCGTATACCCATTCAGCCAGTATTCATTAAGCCCCATATTAATGTTTTGACTGTGGCCGATTTTTTCCACAGGAAAGTAAGTTTAACAGCTGACACAGCAGTTTCTTTGGCATTTAGTTTCTTTAAGCTGGGGGAAAAAAAAAATGGCATTCCCCAAAGTGACCTGCAGGTTGTCTGGTGTGTTTTCAGCTCTCCTTGGCTCAGCGGCAGGTGCTTCTGCTAGAAACCCTGAGGGTGAAAGGGACCGTCCTGGACCCGGTGCCTGCCTCACTGAAGCTGCCCGTTGCTGTCAGCTGCTACTGGCTGCAGCGCTCGGAGGCCAAGGCGCAGCTGCATCACCTGCAAGCCCTGCTGCTGGGGATGCTGCTGGGGCCCCTGCAGGCCGCAGCCAGCAGCCCTGGTGGGTATCGGGGTTCCTGTCACTTGCACATACTTGGAAGGGGTTTGCTCCCATCAGTTAACATCGTAGCTTAGAAGTGGAGACATCAGAATAGACTTTACTCCGTGATCAGTGTCCTTGGGCACTTGTGCGACAGTCAGTATCGGAGGCTCGACTCCAGGGGTGCAGCAGTGAAGATGCTGTGCTGGTCCTGCTCAGGCCCCTCTGCTCGGGGGCCCCTCATGCCTGCCGTGGGAGTGTCTGACAGGTGCATGTGCCTTACCCCTCATCAGCACAGCAGCGGCGTTGCCATAAACTCACCTGAAACCACCCGCTGCTCAAAGGTCTGCACACCTGTAACCACAAACACTCGTTTGCCAATCCATTCCTTTCCCTCCATCGTGAGTTTCAATTAGCATGACGTAGTCGTGATAGAAAGTTACTTCTCTTTATACTTACAGAAGTACACATTGAGGCAATTTCACCTGCATCTAAATAGGAGGTGAAATAAATGTTGATGCATCGGAACACTTTAGTTCTGTGTTGGAGTTCTCCTCTTTAAAACACTGAATGCTGCAGCACTTACTATGTGTGGATGAGTCATCACACTCTAGAACAGTACTACTTACTGTGACAGCCAATTAAAACTTCACCTTCTCATCACACTAGCCGCATTTCAAGTGCTCAGAAGCCACTAGGTTGGACAGCACTGGTCTAGAGTTTTCTCTTTTAAAGAATACATTAAATGAAAGAATGAAAAGGATGGACTCCAAGACATCCCAATTATTAAGGCTCAAGTGGGAGTACCTGCTGCTGAATGACAGCCCCCACTGCTTTAGGACACTTGTTTAGGGCGTGTCCTCACTGAATAAAAAGAGCCCAAGCCCGACAGAAGGCACGTGCCAAGGCTCTGTTCTTCTCCTTCAGGAAATGAGGGCCCTGCACTCAGGCAGGCAGGCTTGGTGCCTTGCTGTTTGCTAATTGGTACAAGTTTGGCCTCCTTTTTACTACTTTCACTTGGTCCAGATGTCAGTGTGCCCCTGCTCAAATAAACCTGAAGTTTGTTGCTGAACACACAACTTTCCTTATTTCCTAGAGTTACCTCTACCATCTGAAGCTGATTACTCTCCAAATTCATGGATATAATTTACTTTTCCTCCTATATAATGCAGGCTTAAATGTGCTTTGAACACATTGGCTGTTTCTTTAAAACAAATGCACATGGGGGTTTCCATGAAAGGAAGTTTAGTGAATGAGAACAGTGAGTTAGTGATGCTTAAGAGTAACTGACATTCTTCATAGACACAGATTGAAGATCTGGAAAGTTCCGCTGTAGACATGTTTAGGGGGTAGACAAGTGGAAGAGCTCATATTTCAAGGAAAATTATTGGGGGTTCAGTAAAGTCATTAAAAAGGTTATCAGTGTAAATATTTCTATTTATACAGCAAGGCTTTTACTGTGAGGTTAAAATAATAAAGAGCCAAAAGAGAAAAACAGTTTAGCTCTTCAAACCAATCTTCTATGTGAAATGTGTAGTTTTTATGTGGAACATTACGAGCTAACACCATGTTCTGGAACGCCTGCCCTCGGGTTCTTTGTCTAGATAAAGAGGTGCGGGGAAATGGCGCCGAGGCGCTGTGTGAAGAGCTCCACAGGGTGAAGGAGCAGGCACGGCCGCACGCGCGGGTGGACCTGGACACGGCGCACGTCTTCTGTCAGTGGCAGTGCTGTCTCCAGATGGGGCTGTACCTCAACCAGCTGCTGTCCACGCCTCTCCCAGAGCCAGACTTAACCCGGTAAACACTGCAGGAAACCGTAGGTCACAAGAAGTAAATACTTTTATGTGTATATGAAGCAAAAGAGTTCCTTTTTATAATTAATCTTAGTGTTTTAAGATCTTGGATCACTGTTCTAGCTGAAGAGTTGGAAACAGGAAAAATATATTATGTCCATATTCTCAAAGAAAGTTTCCACGATTAGAGCCAGTAAAACAATTTTTAAAATAATCTGAGGAGGAAAAAGAGGCAGTTGTTGGTAGGGTAAGAGTCATCTCCACTTCCTTCAGGTCTCTGCTCAGACGTCACCTTACAGAGGCGATACTGCTCTCCACCCCCCATCGTGCTAGTCCCCTTGCTCTGCTGTGCATTCATTCAAAAACCCAGGTGCCTCTTCTGTGGCAGGGATATAGTGAACAAGACAAATCTGCTCTCTTGGGGCTTTGACTCCAGTGAGATGACATTAGACGTCTAAGTGGACTCTCCAGGGTTCTGCTCTGCCGGGCAAGTATGACACAGGGAGAGGAGGCAAGGGAGGAGAGCCTGTGTCGCAGGGAGGGCTTATGTTGGTCTGTGGAGACTTTTCCTCTTGTAATTTTAATGGATGCAATGCTATTCAATGTTTTAGTTGTCTTATAACAGGGGTTCTTAGCCTTTTTTGCTCCGTGGACCCCTTATTAAGTATTACTTATTAAATATACTGCCCCTGCACCAACACATCCCCACAAGAATGATGTTTTTCTGGATTTGAATTCAAGTTCACGGACCCCTTGTCCCTGTCTTATAAGCACCAAATATTTTCTAAGTCGATGTTTGTCGGGTTTTTTTAAAGAAACACTATGAAGAACTTTGCTCAGAAACAAAACAATGATATTTGTTCTTTGTAATATCCAAACTAAATGTGTACCAAAAGCAAAACCAAAAAGCCCAAACAGAAATGGAAAGTAACTGAAATCACAATCTAGGGGTTCAGTGCATTCAGCAGCTTTTGCTGATTTACCTAATCATCCTTAAGCTGATTTTCAAAAAACAACACCCTAGGCTCATCAAAATAAGTATTTTCCATGTTTTAAGGAAACTTTAAGGAATTCAGTCAATTGCCTGCATGTCATCTACAACACAAAAAGGTCAGGAAGGCTGTTCGCAGAACACGTGATTAGGTGACATCACTCTTCCAAACAGTGTAAAATATGTTCCAACTACGAAGGACAGTCTCCTTCAAGAATTCAGCAGGACAATCAAACCACCCCAGCTGTTCTGCCTAGAGCAACAGTCCCCATACTGTTTTAATACTTTCATTGAAAGAGCAAGTATCAGTCTGAGAAACTCCCATTTGGAATCTTCTTCCAGAGACAGGGAGATTGGAACAGCTATCGAATCATTAATAACATGACCCAACTTTCCTTCTTTGGCATCCCTCTTAGAGCCTGCTAGCGCTTTCCTTCAAGGTGGTCTCGGGTGTCGCTTCCGCATGCTTCTTACCCCCTCATTTGGTCAGCCTCTGCCATGATGACTGCTTCACATAACATGCCCCCAGCTCCACCTCCTAAGTGACATCTTTCCTCCTGCCCATGGCCCAGGTATATGCTAAATCCATTACTCTCCACCAAATTAACATCCCACTAAGGATGAAAATATTTCCAGATTGTTTTAAGTGCAGAAGTTTAATTTTCTGATAAGGTGGGTCTTCATCATACACTTCATCTGTGTTATATCCAACCAGTGCCCATCAGCAGCGGGCCAGTATCCTCAAACTATGGCTGGTAATCGCGTCAGCCTCCTGGTTCTGACTCAATCCCTTCATTTTCTTCTACTTTATTCAAAGGACTGTTAAAGTGTTTGCCTTTTGCATCACTGTCATAATAACTCTGAAGGCTGATTAATACCAATCCATGTTGGTAAATTCTTAAATCAGCAAAGCTGCCACGGTCCTACCAGGTAGACGCCAACTCTGTCATTCCCTGCTCCTGGAAAACGGACTGGAGGGCTTTCAGGGTCTCACTGTCAGCTTTGGCACCGAGCATAAAGCTGTGTCATCCTGACACCATGCCTGGGGGAGGCAAATGCAGTAGAATGGGGGCTGCACAGCGCCAGCCTGTGGCCCTGACCGTGGAGTTTTAAGCTAGGTACAGCAAAAAGAAATGATAGCATTAGGGTTGTAGGCAAGTAAAAAAATGGTAGGATCAATGGATTTTCTGTCTTGGTGACTGTCCATCCAGTTAATCCTCTTATATTGGTGAGGCTGGATTTTAGCCCAATAGAATGACAAGCGCTCTCAGTGTCTAGATGCATTTGTTTAAGCCATGTTAATGACATCTGCCCCAGTGCACTGTACCAATGCTTTAACCCCACACGGTCTCGTTGAACAGGCTGTACAGTGGAAGCCTGGTGCATGGACTGTGCAAACAGCTGCTGGCATCGACCTCTGTAGAAAGTCTCCTGAGCTTATGTCCTGAGGCAAAGCAGCTTTACGAAGACCTCTTCACTGCCATGAGATCATATGTCCCTCCTGAATCATTCCTGCCAAAGGGTAAATCACGTTCAAAAAAAAAAAGGCCAAAGAAACAACCTACCACCTGGTCAAAGAACAGAGCGGGAACGACCTCGGACGCTAGGCGTGGGTTTGAGGGAAGCAATCGGTTTGGGCTGTTAACAGTTGAAAACTTGGAGGAACATATTGAGGCCTCTGAGCATGAATAAGCTCAGTCTGCAACCATATGTCTAATTCTGACTTGAAATTTTCCTGTTACTTTTGCCAATTAACTTTTTTCTCTGGGACTTTGAATTCCAAGGTATTTTTGTATTTTTATTAAATACAACCTGATTTAAGAAATTTCTGTATTTTGTTTTAATTTCTCATGTTCCATTTAAGTTAATAATAATCTGTTACCTCTGAATTGCAGCAACTCACTCAGCTATGTTTGCAGAGAGTAGGCATCCCACTTCAATTATTTCCTGTAAGTAGAAGCCGGTTTATTATCACTTCAAAAAAATTTTTTTAAAGGTTTCCACTTCATACTTTAGTATGTGAGGTGTGGGCCATGGAAGATAAAGTGAGGCCCCCAAACA
Organism: Cabassous unicinctus; assembly: GCA_029593785.1. Classification (NCBI taxonomy): domain Eukaryota; kingdom Metazoa; phylum Chordata; class Mammalia; order Cingulata; family Chlamyphoridae; genus Cabassous; species Cabassous unicinctus. The sequence continues at coordinate 11,428 of JAQZBX010070027.1, forward strand.
GAAAACTGTGTACTGAAATAGAGTATTTAGCGTAACTGAGACCACAGTTAACAAGCACTTTGGGGGCACTCAGGTTTCAAAGCAGAAATTGAACTGTAATTGACTCAGCAAAATAATAAACTAGCCTAAGCAGCTAGATCTAGAAAAGGAAAGAGGAACCAGTAAAAAGAAATGAAAATATCAGAGCTATATGCAGTGATACCATTAATGGCATGTGGAATTAGTAAGTCATAGCCAACATCTTAAAAATGGAAAATATCAGATATGCATATCATGAACTAGATTGTTATGCAAAGTGTATTGCTTACTGTGGAAAGCAATCAGAAGTTTGAAAGGCACTGCTCTGAACACAGTAGAGGCTGCTAAAAATACAAACATCAATAGAGCTGTGAAGGTGTTGGCCAGTTCCAGATAACTTGAAAATAAAAAGAATCAAGGGGAATGAATATGTGTGGGTAAGATTTGAAGATGTGTCATTTTCCTTATATTCATACAAATTGTAATGTCCATCCTTTCTACTGTCCCACCAGTATATTCCATCGGTAATAACCAAGGCTGCTTTAAGCTGCCATTTTGAACAGGCCTGTGTCCAGTTCCTAACATCTGGGAATCAATTCTCTACTTTCCCATAAGCCCAGCATCAATCAGCCCTTGTCTGTCTCTCATTTTCTCGCTCTCTCTCTCTCTCTCACACACACACACCCCTCTGAAGTATTGACCTGCTTTAGCCATTTACAAAAACGGAAAACACAATCTCATCTGCTCTTCAAGTTTTCAACCCAAAAAACTGGCTTCTATTTCAAATAAGAGTTCTTGAAATAAGGTGGTTTTATTTATTATTTTATACGGAGAGCAAAGAGCTGCTTTAGTAAGATGGTAGTTTTTATGTCTCTAAAGAGATGAAAGGAAAACAAGGTTACTCCCAAAAACGATCAAGAAAAGAATAGTTACGCATCTATTTTTGGGAAGAGGCAGGTCTTACCAGCAAAGAGCCGCCCTAACGAGGACCGTGAGCATGCAGCCTTTGCTATGTCGAAGTTCCCTACTGATTACAGCCTGGAGTTCAGCACCAGCCTGGAATTCCAGTACGAGTGTCCTATTTCCCTGGCTTACCATCAACACTGCTCTTTGAAACCAATTTTGCATCAAAAACCATTTATTCCCAGTTTGATAGGTTTGATAGGTACCAAACTGGGGAGTGTATGGGCTAGAGTTTAATTCTATCACTCATCATTTTTTAAAAAGGAATTTTCCAAGCAACAAGGTTTTTTAGCAGACTTAGGAAGTGAGGTTCCCGTCTTTAGTAACTGCAACCCAAACCATTCATCTGAAATAATACAGCCTTACAGTCTAAGGAATGAAGCTCAGGAATATCCAGTCACCCTTTGTCTCTGTGGGAACTCAGTTACTTACTCTGGTGAGTATGCTGTCCTGAATCAGATGAGCAGGCACAGGGCCTCTACAGGGTACCTGAAGGGTCCAGTTAATTCCCATAGTAGCTGCTCAGTGAGACAACACAGTGGAAGAACGAGAGGACATTTTATACAGTAAGCTGCCAGGTGCAACATGGCAAACTGCAGGTGGAATGCTACAATGAAGAGACAGCAGTTGTCAGGTAGCAGAGGTTAAATCACAAGGGTTCTTCCATCTGGCCTTCAGAGACAGGGATGGAATTCAGAGCAGACACACAAAGCCACAGAAAGCACCTGTACAGAAGTAAGATGCAACAACATCCCGTATTTCATTTGTAAAAACCTACAGCTTTCTATGCTATTAATCAAGTCTTTAGGTCCTTCTCTGATTCAGTTCTAGCTGAATAAAAGCTCACCCAAGGCTTTAGAAGTACAAGTCTTCAATTAGTAGTTTAAATAACAAGAGGAATTATGGCTAGCTAAGATTAATAGATTTTAGGAATAATGTTGGAGAGGTAACTTATTACAATGTGTTCTGTATTTCAGTGATGATGAGATTATACTTGAGGTTTATTTGTAAGATTCCCTTTTGAGACACCTGGGCCTCAAAAATTCAAATATATCCTGGAAATAGACCTTTCATGCCGGTTGGTCACATGGGAAAGAATATTCAAATTAATAATTAAAATTTTAGTTAAGAGCCAGTAGCAGTTTGATATTATTTATGAGTTCCAAAGAGATATTATGTTTATAAACTGGTATGTTCCTCTGGACGTAATACACCTTCGACTGTATTAAATTCAGAGGTTTCACTTTTACTTTATTAAATCACAATTAGGGCTTTGATTCAACCACATCATTAGGGCGACTCATAGTTGAGCCCCCACCCCCTTGGTGGGCTATATAAACAGACACTCAATCAAGAACACGGAAGTAGATACAGAGAGAAGATCACAGAGGAAGAGAGAGAGCTCCATAGACACGGCAGAGGCCCGGGGAAGAGAGATGAGCCTGAGAGATTACAGCAAACAGAGCAGCTGAGAAGCCCTGAGAGACGAGCCCTATACCAGCCTACAGCTGAGATCAGAAGAAGCCGGAACCATGGAGCCTTAAGAGGAAGAAGGAAGGCTAACCCCTCACACACATCACCTGCCATCTTGCTTCAAAATGTGGCAACAGACATTTGGTGAGAAAGTACCTCTTATGGTACCTTGAGTTGGACTCTTAGGGCCTTGTAACTGTAAGCTTCTACCCCAAACAAATACCCTTTATGAAAGCCAACAGAGTTATGGTACTTTGCATCAGCACCCCTTTGGCAGACTAATACAGATCCATTTTTATATAGATCTATGACACTAAACTAGCGTCAGATCTAACAACTACCGTAATTTCAAAGCATGGATGAGCATAATTTTTGAGATATCCAACTGAAAAGTGATATGAAATAAACACTACTGTAATTTATTGCATACATTCATTAGTGAAGGAAATGCTTGATTTCAGTTAGAAGTCAGAGGAAATCAAGATAGTAAGTTGGTTTTTTTCAATTCTAGCTCACAGACCCCCTGAAATCTTTCCCTGGACCCCTGCTTAGGAACCCTTGGTTTAGAGATATAAGGAAACTAAGAGCAGATACTACTACTTCCTGTGCCTGTCAGGGTTATAGTCTAGCCTTACCTCATAGCCCTAAGGATGCCCAAACACAGCTTCCCCTTGATGAGGTTTCCAGGCTTTACTCGCTGTCTCTTTGTAGCACACGCTATTTGGCTGGTTGGCACACCCAGAGCAGCACTGGAAAGCGGTCATCATCAGGGGCAAGAGAAAGTATTTCATTTCTGTAAAAGGATAAAACTCTGAGCAGTAACTGATCCCAACGTGGTGACCTTGCATTTTCATGAATAACAAACATGGGGCTCTTGGTATTTATCCCATGTCTTTCGATGGCCTCCTTTCAGTCAAGACAGCTGAATGAGAGTCTATGCTTTGTACCAATTTGAAATTAAATACCATTTCTCTAGCCTCCCCACTTCCAGCAAGTTGCTTTTGCACTTCTTCCAGAGGTCTGAACAATGTCAAAATTCGAGTCCAGGCAGCAGTAAACATTCTAGGATTAAAAACCTGCTAAGGAGGAAGTTTTAAATGTAAAGGTGACTGCACCAGGCTGTTTAACCAGTCTGTAAAAACGGGAGAAACATAACTGTGGTAACACATGGAAAAGTGTTTCCATCAAGTTTCACTGATCCAGTTTTACTTTTTGTTTGTTGGTGTTTTTTTTTTTTTCTTTCCAGGGGTGTGGGGGTGGGGTGGGAGATCAAATGCCAAATAAACTTGTTGCAATATACTTGGTGCAATCATTTTTGTTTGTCCTAGTCTTGATAACATTTTAGATACTTGGTTAAAAAGTTAAGTCTTTCTCTTGATATATATGTATTTATATATTTAAATACATACATTTAAGAAGCAATTTTGATATTACCACTTTGGGGACATTTGAGATTTCTGTGTATAAAAATAACTCATCATGAAGATCAGGAATAGCTAGGAATGTTTTTTTTCCGGAGGAAAAAGATGATATTAAATTATAACCTAAGCACACTTTAACAACTCAATTCATAATTTACT